>PVKN010042068.1:0-10446 GCA_004027915.1 Capromys pilorides
TTTGTTAGTGCAATTTAAAAGAAAATTCAAGTTGCAATAAAAAAAAAAAAACTGCAAAAAACTAGACTCTATAAATGGTCTCATTCAAAGGGCTGTTTTTAATGTTGCTTGGTGACAGATTAAGAAGGAGAAACTTGAACCAGACCTTTGACCTGTGATGGGGTCAGAGGTCACCTCTGTCTGTGTTCGGATTCCTTTGACAACTTCCTGTATAATTTGACTATTATTTGCGTGTCTGGGCACTGTCTGACCTCAGAGTCTGGAAAAATGAGAAAAGCAGGCTGCATTTCGATGCCATATGGGCCGCGGCGCGGGAGGGCACGTTTAATCAAATTTGGGTGGGAAACACTGCCTGCTCCCAGGTTGGGGAAGGGAGATCGCATGGGATTTCAGCAGCCTGGCAGAGGGAGGGTCAGATGACAGCAGGCCAGGATTTGGGGTGCACGGCCCTTGCCAGATGCTGGTGTGGCTGTGCTGAGCTTTTGAGTTTGGAAGTGGATCAGTCCTAAAAGAAAAAAAGAAGTGTGGGTGGCATTTCCAATCGCTAGTGGACTTTTGCCATGCAAGTCCAGGAAAGCTGTATTTTAAAAATTCCAAGTGAATACACTTCTAACACAGACCCAAATCACAAGGAAAGAAGCACTTTGGACTGGAAGAAAGGGACTTTGTCCAAACTTTAGATGTGGTGGAAGACTGGGTAATACATAATAATATTAATGCACTGACTTCATAATTACCAAAAGGGTCTTTTTTGTGTATTTGATTTTGTATATTAAAATAGCTTTACTTACTGAAAATAATAAATATGTTTCTATGCTGAAGGAATTAATATGACAGTATGCATGAGAGTTAATCAGCTTAGAGTAATTCGCACACTGATGCCACACTGTTGTAGGGTCAGCAGTGGGAAAGCCCAGGCGTCCGGGTCGGCCTGGAGGAGCGCACCACAGGCCACGGATACAGTCACAGTGCCCAGGGCTCCCAGGCTTCAGTAAGAAAAGTCACAGGACCAGTGACTCAATTTGGTATCAGGTGTGCTCCTATTGCCATCTGATTTGACCTTTGCCACAGTTCCCTGAACTGAGGGTGGGACCCCATCATAGTCAGGGTGCACCAAGGGTCCTCAGAAGCCATGGCCAAAGGTGGGGCCCAGAGCCCGAGGCCCAGGCAGGAAACACAGTGGCCGGCAAGGTCAGCACCCGGCAGCCTGCCCTTGAGCTGCAGGGAGCAGGGATCAGTGGGCACCAGAAGATTTTGGGGTGCGGCTGAGAGGCGAGAGGCACCTTAGAGATCTGCATGGGGCCTGAGAAGATGAAAAGATGCAAGAGGTAGAGAAGGGGAAGAGAAGGGTGAAGGACCCCTGATGCAGGATACCAAGGCAGGCGCTCATGCGTCTTCGCTGATCTCTTCCAGCACCCAGGCAGGAAGGCGCTTAATCTTATTTTGAAAACACATTAAGATCTTCAGGTATCAGATAAGTAAGCTATTTTTGAGGTTTTAGTTTGCAAACAGAGAAGGGAAATGTCATGAAGGAGGGAGGTGTTAGCCTTAGCCTCCCAGGCAATGGATAGGATCTTAGGGGAATTATATATATAATTTTTTCTAGGTAACTAACACTGTAAAGAACTTCAAGAGCTTGAGTTCATTTGTTTGGAGTCATTTTCCTGACAACCCCTGCGTGTTGTTTCCTTTGGGCAGAGCAGATATTTATGAAGAAGCGAAACTCCTACAAACGGGATATTACTGTGTGTTGAAAACATGGCCCAGCACATGTGCTGTACCAACCTAAGTGGGAGGTGGGGACCAGCATCTACCTTGGCTGAGAAGCTGAGGACCCAGGAATTTCAATGGGGATGCAGGCGCCCTGGCCTGCAGCTCACTGGACCCCGCCCTGTGCTCCACAAGACAAGTCCTGGACCAGCACAGGAAAGGAGGCAGCCGTGGCGCTTGCTGGGCGCTGCCTGCGCTTCCCACCTCTTACTTCTGCTGGGCTTCTGGAAGCGTAGTGCATTGTCTTTCTGAGCTGAGAGTGAAAGGGACAGAGCCCGTGAGAAGGGAGTGGAAGGTGTAGGATCTGTAGCTGAAGGCCGTGCAAGGGTCTTCTCTGGAACTGGACCACACCACCCGTGCTTCCTTCTAGGCCTCAGCTACTTTATTTCATCTGAAAGGGGTGCCACGAATGCTGGAGCCCGGGTTACGCCTCGAGAACGCTCCGCAGTAGAGCAGCCTCGCCGCCCTCGCTTTCTTCTGTTGATTCTTTCAAGAAAGTTCACCTGCGGGGGCAGAGCGGACGTCTTGGCGCGCTTTTCCCCAGACCCAAGCTCCCTCTTCCCCCTCAGTGCTAAGGATGTTGATCCCAAGCTGTGCTGGGAAGTCTGTGTCCTACGCTATTTGTTCGGTTGATGAAAGTAGCACCGCTGTTTAGCTTGGTGCAAAGAGGCACCTTGTTTCTGGAGGCCTCAGGCCCATTCCCAGGCAGGCGTGGGTTATGTCAAGCCCTTATTAAATATCAAGTGCTCTCCATCTGCCTCTGTCTTTCCTCTGAGCCGACCGCCAGACAGCCAAGGTCATGGCCACATATGCCCCACAGCCCCCAGAGCAGGAGGGGGAGGAAGGTGGGAACTGCCTGTCTATACCAAACCAGACACAAAAGAGCTGTTATTCAGGTTTCATTGCACACCGCAGGGCTCAAGCTGGAAGCCGCACCAAGTGTGTTCCCAAAGCCAGGCTTCTACGTCTTATTCTCGTCCATATGCATTATTGTGGGGTCACAGATTCAATTCAGGCATGAGCTTTACTCTGAGTTCAGATATGCAGAGCAGCAGGGCACAGAGGCCAGAGACAGTGGGCTCAGCTCCAGGCCCTGCTCTGGAACGTGACAGTTGGTGCTCAGGCTACTACAGGTGAGCCTGACAGAGCCCTGAGGAGAGCCCTGCCTCTGAATCAGTTAGCCTTCCTGTCCTGGGGATGCGGTATCCGCACCCTGGGTTCACAGGAGGAGATGTGCCCTTTGGCTCATGGTGCTACGGATGCAGTCCATGGTTGGCTGGAGCCAAGGGAGAAACAGCACTGGAGGGGGCAGGGGAGCAAAGCAGCTCAGCCCAGGGTGTCTGGGAGAGAGAACAGGAGCAGTGCCGGAGGGAGGGGTCACATAGCCCCCGAAGTCCCACCATGTGCCTCACTAATCCTCGTGGTGGCTTCCAAGCCAGTCAGCTTGACACAATAAAGCTAAGGCACCACCCTGAAGGAGCACGATCCAGGAGTATTAATGGTGACAAGTGTCCCCGTACTTGGCTTTCCATTTGCAAGCTTGCAACCCTGGTTAAGTTCCATTGCTTCTCTTTGTTTCCAAGTCTGATTTTAAAACTTCTACTTTGTGTTTTGGGGAGGGTTAGATGATGCGTGAGTATGGACCAGGTCCATGGGGGACATGCAAGGCCCACAAGCGTCCTTTCTCAGCATCATTGTCATGTGCTGATGCCACCATGGAGCTGAGCCGTGGTGGCTCCAGCTGTGGCACCAGGCAGGGGCAGCTTCTGCTTCTCTGGCAGCTGGGGTCCAAATCCAAAAGGACCAAGCATGCTCCCCAGGTGCAGATCCATAACACCCTTCTGCTCTAGGACAGCAGCTCAGCGAGAGGGGACTAGTAGCCCAGGCTCACAGAGGGGGACACGGAAGAAGGAGAAGACATGCTCCAGAGGAAGACTTTTGAGTAAGCCATACCAGCTGGGTCCTGAGGACCCTCACTGCTGTGGCCAAGGCTGGCCTCTTACCTGCAGCTGCTGTGATGCCCACCTGCTTCCTGCAGCTGACCTCACCCGGGGAGGTACACCACGGGCTGTGGCATGGGGGCCCAGAGCCTTGATTCTCACCCAGCCACCAACTGCCACGTCATAACCAGAGAAAGTGTAACAAAAAGGTAGCATTAGAAGATGACCAATATGAAAGCCACATCTTACTTTTTGTCACTTGAAAGTTCTCATTTCAAGATGTTTCCCTTGGTTCCAGAGTTCACTGTCATTGTCTTCAGCTAAAAGGATCCAAGGACATCTTTTGCATGGAAACCCAAGCCAGAGATGCCTGCTGTGCCACGGATGGAAAGGATGATGGCTGCGTCATGGGCGTGCGGCACTCAAGCCGTTAAACTGAAACTCCACACAGGCAGTTCTTTAGCACTTGTGTCCCCTGAAAACACATCATGTCTCATAAGAAATGAATATCTTAGGGTGACAACTCTGGAAGCACTTGATAATGCCAGCTTGTAGCGTCCCTTCAGGGCCACTTCCCACACCATGGTGGACTCAAGAAGCCCTCTTTGGGCGAACAGTCAGGGAAAGATGAGAAAATGAATTCTAACGTTGCCCACCACCCATGGCTATGACTTGATGACAGCATCTGCAATGCAGATACAGTGCAAAGCGTTTTCTCTTGGAATTTTTCAAGGATGGCTCTGCTGCCTGTTTAGAATGGAGATATGGACCCCAAACTGGTCTCTCCTTAGAAACACCCCAGTTCTTGTGTTTGAACCAGCAGCATGCTCACTTGCTGGGTTGAGCTGAATCTTGATGGTGGTCCAGGCAAAGGGCCCTGGAGAGCATGGACTGGGGCGCAAATGGGGAGACTGCCTGCTCCAAGCAGAAAGGCAGGAAAACCTGGCTGTGGTCTGAGCTGAGCACCACAGTACGGTCCTCACGAGCCATTCCACTTCCAGGAGGAGGAAGCAACGAGCCGAAGCCTCCTCCTGGTCACACAGGATGGGCGACCTGGAGCCAGGTGCTTGTCTGTGATCATGACCATGCATGCACCCTGGCTGAGTGGTTCTGAAATCTACCAGGCTGGCTCAGCACGTGCAACTCCCACCAGCAATGTCATCATGCAAGTAAGAGTGAAAGAGAAGAGAAATCTATTGTGATGGACTTAGCCAGAATCTCACAGTCAAGCAACTAAGAAAGAGCTCTCAGCAAACAATAGCAAGTGGACCACAGCAACACCGGGAACAAGGGGGATGGCAGAGCAAGAGCAGCCTATGCCTAACCCCTCACCTCCCACCCCACGCTGCTCTCTGGGCCTCACGTTCTGGTCCTGGCCTTCTCTGGGGGTCTCACCATGGCTCTGTGGACCCTGCTTGGTCACGGCGGTCACCTCCTGCCTGTCCTGCTTGTGTCTGCTCATTGCAAGTGCCGACCGATCCAGAGCCGTTCTGCCCTTCATGCTGCTGTCTCTGGCTGATACGACCACTGTAGCCACTAGGTGCTAGCACCACTTGTTAGGGAATCAGAGAGAATGAATTCTCACTGTGCTTGGTCTCTGTCCCTGTGACAGCTGTGTCCTTGTGGTAGACCAGGCAGCCTCTCGCTAACCCAGAAGATCTAAACACCTACAGTGGCTGTCACCTTGTCATCATGGCGTCCACACTGCCATCTGGACCAGTCATGCCCTTGCATTGTCTAGCCCTGGTATGTGCATCTTTTTATCCCTCTTCTTCAGATGAGAAGATTAAGGCAATGAAATAATATGGCCTGGGTGACCAAGGTAAGTCAAGGGTGTGGCTACCTACTGCCACCACCTACTGCTGCCTGTCTTTGCAGGTGCTTACTAAATGGCTATTTAAATGTACCAAGATGTAAGCTGCCCTGTATTCAGGGGAAAAGTGGAGAAATCATATAAAAGATCTTGTCCCATCAGGCAGGGCATGTATACCTGATTTCTAATGAGTTTACAGAGTCTTGTTTTCTTGCAAACCAAATCCCTAACCTTTTGCAAACAACACACTCAGTGACATAGTGTCATACCTAAGTGCTAAAATCAAACATTATAATTAAATTTTTCTTGGGAGGGGGTCCTTACCTCCAACTGTAAGTTCCCATGGTTATTAGGGACAAAGCATAAAAGTAGGGGCTTGGCAGGATCTCCCTTAGCTCCTCTTTTTTTATTGATACCACCAGAATATAATTGAAACATCCTTCAAAGAAAGCCACCCCAGCCGCCCCTTCAGCCCTGATAGAGCTTTTTAATCAGCAGACCTTGTTGCCTTACAGTGAATGCAGACAGTGTTTGAAATATTTTGAGGATGAAGTGCTTTGCTCCCAACCCAATCCAAAAGGCCCCATTCACAGGAGCTGAAAGGCAGGCGTGAGCTTCAAGTCCTCTGGGCTGGAAGCTCAGGGAATGGGGCAGCATGCTCTGGGATGTGTGCATCTGAAGGCGAGGATGCAGCCCGTGCTGCTTGGGTAGTGAGAGGCCAGTGGCTTCAGTGTGGAGGGAAGACTGTGGTTCCTTACAGCCAGATGCTGTAGGGATGCTGCCCATTGCGCATGTGCAGGGGCAGAATGGCTTTCTTTGGGCCTGCCTTACCTCAGCTCACTGGTCCCTGAGATGTTTGCAGTCAGCTGTGCTCTAGGCATGCTTCCCTCCCAGGAGTGCCCCTCTACTACCCAGTTTGGGACATGTTTCACCACATTCAGGTGTATCACAGGGTCTGGGAAGTCACCTGAAGCAAGATTTTAATCATGTTCGTTTCTGTGTTTTCATTTCGTTGGTAGTCCCAGGGCTCTGATTTGAGATGAGCTGCCAGCCCCATAAGAGGAGACTGTACCAGGCGTGGGGAAGGTCAGGAGAGAGGACATGCCCTGCCCCCCTTCCTGTGCCCCACAGGCTCGTGTGGTGATTCCCCTGGGCTCAGCCCATGACACCAATGACCAGGGACAGAGCTTGTACCATTCTTGCTGAGATTTTAAAACACTGACATGACAGGGATGATGTTACATAACAAAACATAGATGTCTTAGTTACTCTTCTCTCATTGCTGGGCCAAACACCCGACACCCAAAACGAAGGAAGGAAAGGTGTATTGAGCTCACAGTCACTGGAGATCTCAGTCCGCACTCAGCGGCTCCAAGGTAGAGTGGCACAGGGCAGAGGGCAGCTGTTCATGGCCTCAGCTAAGAGCAAGAGCAAGAGCAAGAGGAGGAGCTACAGCAGCTCAAGGAGCTAACTTCCTTCCTTACATTGAAACGCAAATTACCTGCCCCAGGGGAGGCTCAGCACCCACCCCTACAATGACCAATCACAAATTCCAGAAGCAGACCCCTGATTGCATGAGGCTTGGTGGTGGTGGTGATGGGGGGCACCTAAACCCAAACCATAACAATAGGTGACTCGAACTTACTAAAGTATAAGTTGAGAAAGTTTAAGGCATAGAAATAAATTACTAGAATAGGTAGGAAAATAAATCTTGTAGGCATTTGGCACAGTTACTTGGCAGTTCCCAGAATGGGAAAAGGCCTTACAGGCAGAGAGACTGGGCAGGGAGGGCATCGGGTTGTGAACACATGAAATTCCCCTTCAAGTACACACTTATAACCAAAAGACTTCACAGTACTTTTTTCCAAATAAAATCCAACACCATATTGCAAATGAGTTATTAGGGGGAAACTATCATCTAGCAACCTAGCACCAAGGTGATTGAGGTATCTACTACTCTTCGGTGTATAAAACACAATCACTTTTGTAATAAGTGCCCATATTGTGCCTGTAACTTGTGTTCTGATTTCCTTTCATTTTCTCCTTCTGTTTTTGTTTGTTTTGGTACAACAATGTACAAGAAACACGTATTTCCAATCCTTGCTTCTGATCCTTGTCTGATATTTTTCCTCTTGATAAATCATGGTCTAACCTACCGTTGTTCTCCTACTGGACAGTTAATTTTCATAATTTTATATTTTGAATATTCTACATACCTATATAAGAACACCTTTGTGCACGGAAGCTTTTCACTGTAGCAGTGTGGTTGGAGAGCCCCAGTGTGCCTTCCTGAGCCTCAGAGGCCTAGAGATGACTGGCACGGGCTGCAAATGTGACTTACTCCCTTGCAGTGTTTCTCCCCTCCAACTTGGACATTCCCATTAAATTTCCATCTTTGGGACACAGAGCCTTTTATCCAAATGGAGACACATAAGCCATGAGTTGAGCCAAAATGCGGAATCAGAGCTACACACTGCAAACTTTCCAGTTGAAAACTCTTACTTTCTGGTGGGAGCCAGGAACGAGGAGTGCTGAGACGCGCTGTGGCAACAGAGCCACAGCATCGCGACTCTGCTCTGGCCTCTTCTGCATAAAGCTCTTGAACTCTTTTCTTAGCTCAGAGCTGGCCACTGTCCATCTCCAGGGTGCCGCGGAGGACCTGGGAAGGACTTTGTGGTACCAGACCTGAGCTTCCTGTCTGCCTTTCTGTGCTCCACCCACAAGCACCACACACTTATCTCACCCTGGCTTAGCTCACTGAGGCATGGGTCAAAGTGTGGATGACGCTCTGGGTGGCTGAGCACTGCAGGAAGTCAAGACATCCAGAGCCACCACGGTTCAGGTCAGCACTCCACTCAACCCTCAGATTCTTCATGTAGATGTTCACATTCATTATATAAATCAAAGAGGCAGGGTTTAATAAGTTCTGTGATTTGCATGAAGTCACAGTGTCAACGTCCTTGCTGTTTCACAGCTATTTGCTCTGCCTTGAGGTAGGACACTGGGGTAAGATCCAAACATCAAAGTTCCTCAGTGCCCAGTCACGGGAGATTGAATCTATGTGTGGTCCTGGAACCCAAGTAGGGGTTTTCGTGGCTCTTCGCTGTCTTGGTCTCCACCCTGGTGCTGTCCTGTTGCTCATAGCTGCATCTGACCATACAGAGTGAAGACAAGATGCAGCAGAGAAGAAGGGCTCCAGCTGGTGTGCTGTGTGTCTCTTTGCCCAGCTCTACTTTGTCCCTTCTATGGTTTGACTTAAAGCTCAGACACATCACTCCTTCCTGATGTGACAAATTCTAATTCCAGCTGGGTTTCCATCACCTGCACCCAAGGAAGTCCTGGTGATCACAGCATTTACCCAGATCCATCTAAATTCAATATATATATATATATATATATATATATATATATATATATATTTCATTCTATTCCAAGGAAGAAAGAAAGGTGTGAAGTCAACAGAGAGGAAATTCCTCTTCCTTTATTCATCATGTCTGGGCTTTCTTGGGTCTCCAAAGGGATGCCCTAGGTAAGCCTGAAATGTATGCCTGCATTTTCCAAAGCGTGCCCTTTCTAAATCACCTTATTCTGATGTAACTGCAAAAGGCAGCACTATTTTGGGTTCTTGCTATGATAAAACTAAAGCTGTAAGCTAGGGACGCTATGAGAGATTGCACCAAAATGTCAACAGATGGCTTGCTAATCATGTTAAAAAATACTCGTTTCTTTTAAAAAATGGCATGTCCCCCCAGTAAGTAGATCAGAAAGCAATGTTTATGATATAAAACATATTAGTCACAATGCCGTTTAATTATCCTACTTTATCATCAAGGTCATAATGATAATTGTTTCTAAAAATTAACACTTCTTTCCTTGGAAAGATGCTTACCCAAAATGCATGGTAAGATGCATAGAATCGCCACACTTGAAAGGGTGTGTAAAGGAACAAGGAACAAGAACAAACTGCAGGGAATGCCCCTGCAGCACAAAGGGGGACTCACCATGAACAGTTTGAGGATGACCAAAACATTTGTTGATCCAGTTTTCCTAAACTAATGGCACTATTTTTCTCCATCAGAGAGGAAACACTAGGCTCTCATAAGTGTGATCTTTATTTACCACTGGAGCTCCCCTACACTCTAGTAAAGATGGCAGTCGTACAAGGCAACTGGTCAACAAGCCCCTTGGAGTTCACACCACAGGCGGAAGTCTTCTGCTTTGTTTGTCAAATCCTATTCCCCTCTCTCCATTGCCTCTTTTGTGTTGTTGATCCTTCTTTAGCCTGTGTCATGGGGCCTCCCCGATCCCCATCCTGGGACATCTTGCTAATTATTTTGAAGGGTGAAGCCTTCTCTCTGCCCTAGTTCTACTAGGTCTAATGCTGTAGGATGCAAGACAACCCCAGGGCCTCTAGTCGGCTATGAGGATGACAGGACACTCAGAGGAGGGACAAAGAATATCTATATACTGCACAACACATCCTCTCTGCCCTGGTCACTTTGTCACCCTAAGGAAACCCAGTGGTGACCCCCTGTCAGGCCAGCCAGGCGCAGCTCCTAAAGCAGGGACAAAGATAGGTTTGGGTGACCTCAGCATGTGCATTTTGGGTTCCCTTTTGAGAAAGAAACTATAAAAGTTATGTAAGATATCAAATATATAGATTTAGGATAAAAACATAGCTTCACAAATTATAAGTTTCTAAAAGTTGACATATATCCAGACAATTTTTAAAATAATTTTACTACCTGAAGCACTTCAGAAATCTCTGAATGTAGCTGCATGCATATATAGTATAATTTGTGAATATTTCTCTAGAGAGAATATAACTCATGCCTTATTTATTTTATTCATTATAGTTTGAGGAAAAAAGCCTCCTTTAACTTCACAACTCATCATGGCTACATAATGTAAATTATACAGATT
>PVKN010042069.1:0-10428 GCA_004027915.1 Capromys pilorides
TTTACTGTGGTAATTGCACGTAATATAAACACACCTTATATCATGATCAGCCTTGCTATAGGAAGACAGTGTCTTACAAAAATAATTGTACCCTCAGGAGAGTTAAGTTGGTAAAGGAGAAAAATGTCACAGCATAAAGCAGATGACAGTCAGCCGTCCTTACATGGAGAGTAACAAGAACACGGTCGTCAGCTGGACCGAAGCGGCTTGATGAGTCCCACGGGGAATCTGACTGGAGGGAAAGCGTGAGGGAAGCTGGTGGCGAGGCCGAGCAGGCTGACAGCAGTGTGATGTTCTTTGACTCTCGCTTGGAAGTTCTCATTCTGAAGAAGGAAGAGTAGGGCTGGAGAGATAGCTTGGTGGTCTAAGCACCTGCCTGGCAAGCACAAGGACCGAGGTTCAATCCCCAGTCCTGCATGCCATGCCGGCCACTGAAACCGGGCATGGCGGCACATGGCTGTAATCCCAGTGCTGGGGAGGCGCGACTGGAGGATCACTACAAGTTTAAATGGCTAGTGAGACCCTGTGGTAAATAAATAAGTAAAAGATTTTTAAAAATTAAAATAAAAAAGAAGGAAGAGTAATGAGGTGTGGTATCGGTTACTGTGCTAACCTGCTGAGGCAGGGGCCCGTGGGCCAGACCCTGACACCTCGGCGTTCTTCTCCTTCTAAACATAGCAGATCCGAGTTGTCACCCTGGGACACCTAGGTCTTAACGAGTCTGAGTAGCCACACATTTTGTAAAAGCTTTTCTATATTTACAATTTTTGTAGAAAGAGTTTTTCCAAGGTCCTTGGTAGGCTTCACAGCCCAGCCCAGCTTTACATCACTTGTTTCTTTTATTTTTTTATTTGTTACTTATTTTTTTCTTTTCAGTACCAGGGATTGAACTCAGGATCCTGCGCTTGCCAGGCAAGTGCTTATTCTACTGAGCTATCTCCCCAGCCCTACTTGTTTCTCTTAAAAGAAATCATATAAAATGAGAACAGTTTTACTTATTTGCCAAATGGGTTTCTTTCAGTGACGTCAAATTAAATCATACTGCTTTGCTGGCTTAAATTCTGCAGTCCTTGTCCTTGAGGATTAATGCCAGCACACTCTCATTGTCCCCGGCATCTCAGGGACCACTGAGTGCCCTGTGTGCGGCTTTTCTTCCTGGCTGGGTCGTGGTCCCTTTCAGCCCCTCGTACTCCTGCATTACCCCAGGAGCTTCCCTCTCTGCCCCGTGCCAGGTCCCTCCCTCTGTGGAGCCCCTGCCAGGACTTCCCCACAGCTGGCTTCTGAAGCTTTTCCCGCTTCACACATCAGCCACTCAGCAGGGCTTCCCTGTCCTATCTAACATTCCCTGGCCCCTAAAGCCTGGTACCTGCCCTACTTTAATTGCACTGTCATTCATCTGAAATCCTCCCAGTTATTTCTTCATTTGTTTAACTGTTTATTAGTGTTTTCTTTTGTAACTGGACCACAGGTGGAGTGGGCGTGGTGCCAGTCTCGTCCTCTCTGCCCTCTGGTTCCTGGGAGAGAAGCAGAAGCAGAGCAAATGTGCAGAGGCTCTGAGCTCAATGGGGAGAAACACCTGCTTAAATCCGCCTTCCTCCCTGAGTGTGTCTTTTAACAAAGGTGGTTTTGCAGTTTCTACTAGAAAAACGTGTTGCCTATAAGCTTCAAATTAAACTTAAAAGCTTCCCCTTGTTTATTCAATGTTTGCTAAACAAACATATGGTAAGTACTGCATACTGTGTTAAACTATGGAAGGGGAAAATACAAACATGAATAAATTGTAGTTTCTCTGAGGAATCAGCACATTTAATAGTACAGGAGAAAGATGCATTTATGCTGTTTGGGGTTCATCATAAGTGGAAGAATAAAGTTACGTAGGTACTGATGTATTTAGAAGTCGAGGTAGTGCAAGGCCCTGTCTTGGTTGGGTATTGAAGGATGAGTAGGAGATCTACTTACGATTAGAAGATACTGCATCCCAACGGCACTGCTAGCTTGTCCAGAAGAGTAACGTATTAAAAAGATGACATTTTCAAAGTCCACTGAGTGAGCAGATGTGGAGCAAGATTACATTACATGAGCAGAGTGACCAAGAATGTGGTTGAGACCTGGCTTGGGGTAATAATACTTTTACAAGGCTTTTTTGCCATGTTGAAGAACTGGGACTCATTCTCTGAGTAACTGGTGGTCGCTGCAGATTCTGGAAATAGAGGGAAGTTAGTCAGCGTTTCTTGACTTTGCTGAGTCATTACATCCCCTCACCGGATTCCAGCTCGGAGACAGTAGGGGTGAGAAGCCTGCCGGCTGACGGTAGTCTTCAGTTCTTTTTTTAAAAACTTAACAGTTACTGTTATCTCAGATTCACTTGTAGGTGTCTTAGGCCGTCCTTTAAATTTTATTTATAGATTTAATACTGGCTTTGTAGCCGATGGCTAGTGTAGGGTGACAAATAGGAGCGTGTTTTGAGTGGGTTGTCTCCTCGGAAGGTGGTCTTTGGTAGTGGCTTCCCACCCGTTCCTGTGCGTTGCCACGTGTGCATTGTCTTAGGACTGTCAAGGAGCCCACGTTTTCCGTAGCCAGTGGCATGAGCCACTGCTCACGGCTTGCCGATTGGTGAGATCTCTTTGAAAGACAACTTGGCAGCGCTTGGCAGTTGGGTTTGCAGATACGTGCCTCAGACCCCATCGAAACGTAAATGTGGGATTTGATTACAGCTTGGTTTACAGTGGAAAAATTAGAAGCCAGCAAGTGTCCTTGGCAGCTGATGGGTGGACAGAGTTCTAGTCCAGCTCTCCAATGTATGACAAAGGGTCAGGTCAGCGTGGCCATGCTGATGGGAGGCTCTCTCAGGGACATAGAAAACGAATTAAAAAATCAAGATAAAAGTAAATATGTCCAGTTTGTGGTGTGTGTGTGTGTGTGTGTGTGTGTGTGTGAGAGAGAGAGAGACATACTGAAAAATATGCAAGAATTTTTTTTTTTCTGTGTGTAGGACAGGGTCTGTAGGGTCTGCATGGTCTCACTACGTAGATTGGACTCATTGTGATCCTCTCGTTTTCAGACTACCAAGTGCTGGGATTACAGGCGCGTGCCACCGTGCTAGTCTCAGTCACTGTCCCAGTGGGCCCCAGGGGCGGGACCAGCACGGAGGATTGCACTGGGGATCGAACCTCAGCCCCTGCGCTCTGCCTAAGCAGGCGCTTTAGTCCACTGAGCTATCTGGCCAACTCACAAGAAATTGTTGACGACATCTGTCTCCAGGAATTAGAGAGGAGTTTGAGAAGCCAGAACTCTCTCCTCATTGCGTGTCTATTAAGATTATTGTAGTTTTCAGTTATAGTTGTGACGCATTACGAGTGAAACCAGTTGGAGAAGTTAAACTAACCTCAGAGGAAAACAGTGGGAAGGCACCTTGCATTTTTATACCACTGCCAGCGATGCTCCAAAGATGTCCTCAGTGGGGCTGGAGAGGGACGGGAGAGAACCGGGCTGCGTCACCAGGACTGTAAGCTTCGGATTCCCTTCCTGTCTCTTGTTGCAGTCCATGAGAGGACAGAAATGCTGCTCGGTGTGGGGAAGAAGGAGCAGGGGAAAGGAAAAAGACTTGATAAAATTTCAGTGTCTGTATACTTCGAACACTAACATGGAAAAACAGCTGTATTGATCAATTCTCCTGTGGTTTTTACTAAGCATATATGAGAATATACCTAAATGTATACACTGTGGTAGAGATTAAACTCAGTTTTACTGTAGAAAAGGAAATAGCAGGACAAATATTTTAAATATATTGCCTTTTAAAGTATAATATTTCTGTATTCTTAGCATAGGTTAGGGCTGTGTTATTAACCTCAGGTTAATAGAGTATGCTCATTTGGCTTTCGATAAGAGATCGATTCTTTCAAGTTCAGCGTGCTGTTCTAGGCCCTCTTCTGCAGAGAAGTTTATCTGTGTGATGCTGGTTGTCTGAGTTCAGAAATGTTGTTCTCTGCTGCCCCAGACGGTTCCTGTCCCCGGTACCGAACATTTCCCTCCCAAGTGACTTGAGGATGTCTTTCATTTTTGTCCATATGATTCTGTCCAGATGTATTTTAAAACTGGTTTTGTGCCAAATATGTTGCTCTTTTTCTTTTGCACCTTATTAAGGGATTTGTATCCTTGAAACTCCTCCAAGCTCTCTCCGAGTTCTTGTGGGAAGTCGTAAGAGTAGCAGACGCAGGAAGTGAGCCAGGGCCTGGCCTGGGCCAGGTCTCGGGGTGTCGGAGGACATCGGAGGGGGCGGGGGGCCCTGAGGAAACAGGAAGGCCTTAATGCATGGACGCAGTGTCAACACCCTGGCACCACCAGGGCGGAGGTTAAAGAAAACAGAAAGGCTGACTTGTCATCAAATAACTTGGAAGAAGTGGACGTAAATTAGCGTATGAAGTGGGAGAAAATTATGACCTGGAAACAAACGAAAATCATTCTTTCTTGCATTTGTAGGAAGCCAGAGCCTAGAAAAGCCATCATGTCCTACTGGGTTTGCTGTTCCCATTAGCGTCTTCTCCTGTTTCGATCCTATTTAAAATAGTGCAGGTGACCGGAAGCCACTGCAGTTAGTTCATCCTCAGGAATTCTCAGTAACCTGTCTAGAGGTGAAGAATTCGTATTTGACCTGAGTTTGGACAGCGGGTTCCCCACAGGCATGGTTGAATGGAGGTAAATTCATCTTAGCAGTGGCACTGCAGGATGACTTCATGCCAGTGGGGAACTCATTGGAAAACAAAATCAAGTTGGTCTCTGTGGCGTGTCTTGACATCAAGAATTTTGGCTTCCGCTCAGCTAACTGAAGTCCCAGTCATCTGCTGTTCAAAAGCTACAAGTGGTTTTCTTGATGATGAAGTTAGTGGTGGGTTCTAAAAATAGCCTCATGGGAAGGTCGGGTAGGATCAGCAGTGGAAGGTGATCCGGGCAGAGCTGGGGGCCCAGCAGCTCTGCCAGCGTGCGGCAGCGAGGAGTCCTGGGCTTGGTGGTGCTGCCAGGGTCTGCTTCCAGGACTGCGTGGCCTGCGCCGAGCAGAGGTTCTGAGCCACTAGACCAGAAAGATGGCCCTGCGTGGCTGCCTATGGACGCGCTAGCCGGAGGGCCGGGCTGTCTGTTGGCAGCCCTGGTGCGGGTGCACTTATTTCTAACTGGGAGACCCGAAGTGCTGTGCCCGCCTGTAAGGTGGTATTCGGGTGGGTGCGTGTGGCGAAGCCGTTCTTTATCTTTCTGTGTAAGAGGATTGACAAGTAAAGTTGTTCCTCAGACCAGAGGTCTGTAGAGCATCTCCGAACACTGCTGCCTCAGGGCTCAGGTCCTAGCGGCTTCCTTGTGGTTCTCCCATTGGTTACTGTATCTGTGACGCAGGTTTCCTCCATTTGAGCAAAAGAGATTATGAAACCTACACGAAGTCTCTGGAGAGTGTTAAGTGGATTAATACATGCAGAGAGTTGATAATACTACCAAGAAGGCACTCATAAAACTTTTCTCGTTATTGAATGCTGAAAAGATTGTTCTCGCATAGTGGTAAATGCCCTATGTATCTAAAAATGTGATGTTAAAGGTCTTTGATTTGGGTGCTTAAAAGGACAGAGATTTATTTATTTATTTATTTGTTTTGTCTTTTTGAGGCAGGGTCTCTATGGAGTTCAGGCTGGCCTTGAGCTCACTTTTGTAGCCCAGGCTGGTCTCACACTTGCACTGATCCTCCTGCCTCGGCCTCCCGAGTGCCGGCATTACAGGTGTGCGCCACCACGCCCGGTGGTGGGAGGAAGATTTTAATGAACAATTTTGGAAAATACTTTTCTAACTTGAGTAAATTTGATAAAAAGATCTTGCAAATAAACAATTTACTAATTCTGACAGTCTTCATGTAGTGTTTTGAAGGGCGGTTTTTCTTGAGAGGAAGGAGCTTTATGAAGACATTGATAGTAAATGTAAGCACTCGGGCTCTCTCCATGTCTGGGCATAGTGCTTGTAAACAGTGTAAATGCTGAAGAGCATTTGATCTCCTATTTTATATTAAATAGCACATTTTTGGCCTCAGCAGCAGTAATAACCAGCATTAGCAGACAAAGCAAGTAGTGAGATTTTGTTTTGGCTTGTTTTTCTCAGCACTTCTGGAATTAATATACACAGTTTATCCAGCAAAATCCCTCGTGGCATCTGCAAAGGTCATCGGAGGAGCCGGTCGGTGAGAATGCGTTTGCATGACCTGAACACATACTTGTTGCGTCTCTAAGTCCCAGACATGCTTTATTAGGACAGTCCGGCCTCCCTGCCATTCCTATCTCCTCATTATCGACACGTCATGGTATGGCCTCTTCCCCTCGCACCAAGGCCAGGAATTTGGCCGCATCAGGCTGGGGGCGGGACAGGGCCTCAGCTCCCCACGCCGAGGGTAGGAGGAGGGCTTTCCAGACAGCTTGCTTCCGGCCTGAGATGGGTAATGGGCGTTCTCCGTCTGTCTCTTTGAAGAGTGTCAAGAGCCGATAGAGTTGCTCGCGTTTCTAGAAGCACTCAGGTTTTCTTCATTCCTGTCCAGATTTCCATATATAACTGTGTTATGAATCCCTGAGCTCCTAATTCCTTCCTTTTTCCACACTTCTCCACTCTTCTCACTATTACAGAAACTCTAGAAAGTGAGAAAAAGAAGTGTTGTCCTTCAGTTTCGTTTCGTTGTTTTTATGAAAGTCTTGCGATGCTTCCTGGTTACCTAAGGGACCTTAGTGATTGGGCTCAGTGAACCCTCTTGTGACGTCGGAGCATAAGGAAAACAGGCGGGAATTTTTTTTTTTTTGGTTACTGAATTTACCTTTTCAAATTGGTGAAAGGAAAACAATCAGACTGAAGACTCCCTCAACTGTTTTGAGGGCTTTCACATTTTGTGAGAAATGAGTTAAGTTCTTTGAAAGTCATCTTACTCCTCACAGAACGATTTCTCAGAGTTGCAGTAGTCACATGCATGATCTTTCGTGGCGTGTGTGTATGGCCGTGTCTGCTACAGAGCCATCGATCTCATAGGGCTCTTTCCCCCAGAAGTAATCCTCTTTAAATTGTCTCATTGCTATTCAGTGAGATTACCCTGATATATTTTTGTATTTGGTAAAAATGCATTACAGTGGTCTCAAATTAAAATTATTTCTGGCCTTTACTTTTCCAAACCCACAAATTATGCTTTCAGAGCAACCTAGAGATATTTTGTGGTAGTCTACATTGTCCTACAGTATTGGGTAGACTTTAGGGTAATAAGGGGGCACCTCTAAATGGGGGTCCATTTTTATTTGTCACTGTGCACAATGCTATTTGTGATAAAGTGAGTTAGTTAAAATCCCTTTTCTCCTGAAAGGAAGAAATCACATGGAGATGTATTTCGTGTCCCTCTCTTTGACTGAGAGATGTGTCTCTTCTTACCTGTGCTCCCTTTCAGTTGTCTGAATTACCAGTTTAAGAACGCAGTCACTTAGAAATTTATCCGTAGAGACCATTTTTATAATGTTCTTTCCTTGTCAGAAAACAAAACGCGTTAGTCTCCTTGATGCTTGTTTAATCTTTACTGGCTCCTTTAAGTACATGAAGGGTTTTCAGTTTTGAAAATCGAAGTTAAATACTAAAGTGAGACTTTAACACTTTATGCAAAGCAGAAAGCCAGAAGGAAAGCGTATCCGTCCACAGCTTTTCTGAAAGAGGAAAATAACTCACCTTTCGCGCTCTTTACAGTCCCGAATTGTGACCCATGAATCACACAGAGCCAGCTGAGCTCCAGCCTTTCCCAGAAAACCCCGATTCCTCGAAGTTTTCCTGCCTGCAGGAGCCCGGCGGCTGCGTTGTTGCCGTAAGCTGCTCGCCTCTTCTGTGAAGGCTGCAGCAGGCCCAGGCAGTCTAGTGTGGAGCAGTGTGATTTTTTTTTTCCCGAGGATAGAAAAAGCAGCATGCAAATTAAAAGAGAAATGGTTTCTTCACAAATTGAAGAAATCAATTGCTCCCCTGGGTCCCTCCTAATTGAGGAGCCCACAGAGGCAGGACGCGGGGAGCCGGGCTGCGGGTGCTCTCAGGACTGAGGTTAGCACCTCGGCTTTCCGGGTGTGAGGGATTTGTCAATGAACCTACTCTGTTACTGTCAGAATTAGTATGTGGATAACAATCTGTGTTTTCAAAGCTTCTACAGCATGTTTTGTATCCCTTCTTTATTTTTAAAGGTAGTTTTATGTGATTTTTGTACTATTAACATTCTACACTTATGACATTTCTGCCCCCTTGCTACCGACACCAGACAATAGAACTGCTTCAATTAAGAAATGGAACATCAGCCCCTGGCATCTCATTCTGTTGTTCCATCTTTTTTGCTAGGGAGAATTCATTTGTTTCTTAATTAAGAAAAACACCAATAGCATGAAAAATCTGCTTATGGTACCTGAATGGTAATTAGGCTAAAGGTAAAAAAGAGACACTCGCACACATTCCAGTAGCAACCAGAATGAACTCAGGCTGATAAAAATGAACCGCGCTCCCCGCGCATAAATGCAGGCTGAGGGAGTGTGCAGTCATTATGGCTAAGACAATATGCAAACTATCTTCAAAGAAATCAAATTGCTAGAGTGTTTTCATTTGCATGTATTAACTATTAACATAATGAGGAGAAGTGACATTGGACCCGGATTGTATGTCTGTTCGGATTGATAATTCAACCGCATCTGCAAACAGTCGCCCAAAACCCGTGCTGTAGTTAGATCACAGTTGAGCTCTGCGGTGGCTCTGCAGGCGGAGCCGAGTCCTCCAGTGCGAAGCTCCCAGGTGCCGGGGAGTTGGGGTCCCCGCTCCCTTCTGTCTCTTTCTGTCTCCTCCTGCTCCCTTTTGTTGATTTTTTTTTTTTTTTTTTTTTAAACATTGGTGTCTCGGTTCAGGAACTTCCTTTGAGCTTTGCAGGATCGAGCCGCCGTCCTGTGAATCCTCTGGATTTTTCTCTGTGCAGCTTTGGTCAGTGTGAGGTTGGATGCCATCAGGGGTCTTCAACAAACATAAGGTTAAAGTAAAATTCATCATAGAATTTGAAAACCTAGGGAGTTTTTTCTTTACCCATAGCAAATATAAAACCTAGAGGAAGAGGGACCAGGCATGTACCATGCTCCCCCAGTGCTCCGTGACGTGGGGGATGTGTTTCCTTGGTGCTGTGGAACAGGAGCTGCGCACACGGTCAGGCAGGCATCGCTGACGCATGGAGGGGACAGTCCCTGGCCACCGCAGGAGTCTTGGGCCCATTTTCACAAGACAAAGCCAAAGTCTATTTCTCGACTTTATAATTCATATTTTAATATTCTTCCAATCAGAATATGGCTTCAAAATAAATTGATTTTATCTTATAGTAATTTTTGAAACTTATTGATATGTTTTAATAACAGTATAGACCTCTGTTCAATGCCCTCATTTTCTGTGATTTTATTTTATTTTGTTAGCAAACACGTTTGGGATCTTTCTCAGTCTGCCTGGCACTGGTCTGCATGTGTAGGTCAGTGTGCCAGGCACCGAGCCCTCTGCTCCTGGGACCTTCCCACCCTAAGGGACAGGCCACCGGCGGTGGCGGGAGGAGCTCCAGGACTGTGCATAGTGTTGCCTTGGACAGGGAGCTGTGGATTAGGTCAGATGGGGGGTGTGGCAAGGAGTGACCGCCAGGTCACCTTATAATTATCTGTGGGAAATTACCCAACATCTGTGGAATGTCACAAAAAATTTCCTACAGCTGCAACTGCTGATGAGGGACAATCAGGGGAGCATCTTCCCTTGGAAATTGCTAGGAGCTGTTTGTCAGTGCCAAGAGGCTGAAGGGTTCCTGGAGACCCTGAGCCACACGTCCGCCAAGCTCCCGGGTGAGGACAAGGGCCACACCTTCAGAGTGGGCTGGAGGCTGAAGGAGGAGGCTGAGCCCATGGGCTTCATGGAACCCTGTGAGGATGAGGCCATCTGGGAGGCAGGCAGGGAGCGGTGCTTCCCGGGGGCGCACAGGTGTCCTGCTCATGTGTAGCATTTACGTGGGCAGGCGTTTGTGTGGCCTTTCCGTGGGCATTGGCAGCAAATGGGGAATCATGCTTTCGGGTAGATAATCCCAGGGTTCTCTAGGCATTGTGGGAGACGGTTTCTCTGGAACGTGGCATTATGGCCCTAACTGTAACATTATTGATGTTACATTATTGCAGTAACGGTCACAGTAAGATACGCATTGTTATTGTAATGTAACAGTGCGGTGGGCACATGCAACTTGTTATAAGCATGTTAGGGTGATGCTCACAGCACAATGACATTAACAATGCAGTAAGATAGTAAGATTATATATGTAACTAGCACAGTTGGCGTGCCCTGATTATATACAGATGTTGACACATTTGTACATACTAGAACATGTCTAGGTAGTATATT
>PVKN010042070.1:0-10455 GCA_004027915.1 Capromys pilorides
CATCTGGGGGCCAAGATCATTTCTTGGACCTTCCTTCTCTGAGCAGCACAGCCGGAAGACTGCAGGGGACGATGACCGACTCAGGCCGCTTCCCGTGGAGTGGTCTCACTTCCCTGGGTTGAGGATGAGACCCCTGCTGCTGTCTCTGACCCCAACTCACTTCATAAGCCTGCTGAGATTTTTTAGAGTGTTCTGTACGCGGCGTCCTCCATGAACCCTGGGGAGGGCTCCTCAAAGGCAGCAACCCTGCTGCATTTCTCTCGGAAACCTTAGCATCTGCCGCTCAGATGTGGAGCTGCGCAGTCAGGGCTCGTTGGGTAACGAAATGATGGTGATGAAATTTAGTGAGCGTTTAAAATGTCCCCCAGCCAATGCCATTTACTCCCTGCTTGTGCTGTGCTGTGTGCCATTCCATGCTGGCAAAACAAACCAAAATAAGAACGACCCAATAGGGCTCCCTGCTGGGGGTCGCGGGCTGGAAGGGACAAATCAAGAGGAGGGCAGTTTCTAAACCAGGCAATACTCACGCAGCCAACGGATGCAGGGTAACCCTTACAGAAGGCAGGAGCAAAGCCTTTTCATGGAGACACCTTTCTTGACCCCCGTAAGTGCCGCTGTGTCTATCTTCTTAAATTGTTTCCATTTCCATCCTGACCTCCTAAATGAGGTGGTCACACTGAGCTCCTCCGGGGCCAGGTGATACTCACTGTCCCTTGTACCTCTACCCGACCCCTGGCTCTCCTCCTCAGCGAGCCTTTGCACCCTGTGCCCCACGCAGACTGCAGCGATGCACTGTGCGGCCCTCTTCATTAAACTGTCCGCCGTGATTCATAGACAGCTCTCTCAGAGGTTTCCCATAACTCAGAAGCCACCAGCACGCTGGGGACAGGTGGCATAGATTGCTCCTTCTGGGCGTTGCCTTGGGTTTGCCCACATTGAAATTCACTGCCCACACTGGAGTCCAAGTGCTCCACCCAGCGTGGCCCCCACAGATTCTTTGGCCCCAGCCTGCTGCTGAATAGCCAGCCCGGCTGTGGTCCCTGCAGGTGTTGACGGTGCATGCGCTATTGCAGAACCAGCCCCATGAGACAAGGCCATTCCAGGGGGCAGAAACTGAAGGTGGCAAGCCGGGAGGCAGGACAGTGAGCTGCCTGCCCTCCGCAGGCTGTGATCATAGAGGTGGCAACTCCAACACTGTCACCCAGCCCGATGCAAGCTCTACTCATTTGCACTCCCGAGCTTTCTCTCTGCAGTGCCCTGCTGGTTCTGTTTTGGGCACAGTGGAACCTGGCTGAGTCCTACAGCAGAGAATGCCCTGGGTCACTGAGACTTAGCTGGACAAATTCGCGTGTCACAAGGTGGGGGCCCTGGGGACCTAAGCACTGAACAGATGGCAGAGCATGAGAGAAAGGTGCAGAGGGAGGTCACCCTCCTGCGGTGACCTTAGCATTCTTACCTGAGGGCCGGGAGGGCTGGGGCACCATGCACCACCTGGCTGGTGGCTGTGCTGACTGGAGCTCAAGGAAGGAGTTAGATCCGGGATGTGGTGTGGGGACAACTGAGCCTGAAAGTCCTGCTAGGAAACTGTCAAGCTGTGCTGCCACTTCATGCACATACATCTCAACGTGGCCAGTGGATGCCCACGTCATCATGCTCTGCACTAGCCTCGGTTTAGCTTCTGTGCCACTTGCATCTCTCACTGGCTGGCCCTACAGGTCTGGCAGCCTTAGCTGTCACCCAGGTCCACACTAACCTGAGGGACATGGGCCCCACAGAGGTAGGTGCAGGGCAGTGCACTCTCTGGGGCGCTAGGTGCCAGAAGCGTTAGGGATGGACCACATGGCAGTGCCCCCGTTTTGACCCATGTGAATCTTCCGCTTATAGTCCCTATCGTGCTCACCAAGCCTTGGATGTTGGATGTTATTTAGGGCTTGGGCTTTTGATCCCATCACCTGCATTTTACCTCAATAACTTCTTCATGTCTCCCCATCAAGAAATAGCATTTTCGGAGATTTCTCTCATTTTACTGATGAGGATACCGAAACCCAGATAGGTGAAGTCCTTTCCCCAATGCTACACAGCCAGCCATGGCTTAGCATGGGCACCGGCTGCACTACCGTGCAGGGGTGGTTGTGTCCAGGGAGGGTACCCACCAGCCACCCGAGCCGAGCCCTCGTCAGACCCTGGGCTTCCTGGAATAGCGTGGCTTTGAAGTGCTCTGGAGTTTGCACTGGGGAGGCATGAGCTTCTTGTTTTCCTTTAAAAATATCCCCAAATGACAGAAGTAGCAGTCATCTTAGGACACTGGCCCCCTCTCCTTTGGCTGCTTCTGGGTACTTAGGTTGATGGCAAGGTCCAAGGACCTCCAGCTGTGGGACCAATAACAAAGGCAACCCCAGCTGCAGTCACACCTTAGACGCCTGTTAGACTCAGCTCTGTGTGGAGCGGGGCAGGGAATTTTGTCATCTCTGCTTTAGAGGAGGAAAAAGGCACAGAGAGGCTGTGTCTTTGCCCAAGTTCATGCAGCTGGTCAGTGGCAGAGCCAAGCCACTGATGGAGCCCTTTGATCCCTGCATCCTATAATTCCCTTAATCAGTGAGCATGTGGAAAGATCAGTCCTGATATACTGGCCACCTACCAGGAGCCACACAAGGGTGGAAGCGGGGGGTCCAAGGTGGTGGCGAGCAGGGGATGAGCATGGCCTACAGCCCTGGCTATGGGAGGAAGGCACTGCAGAGAACAGAATTCTGAGCAGGGAATGGAGAGAGGAGAGGGTTACCAAGAGCAAGATCTTTCAGTCTCATGATTTTGAATCAATTCTGCTTATAGACAAGTTAGGTTATTTGCTGGTGTGTCCTACCAGGACTTTGGGAAGTGTTTCAGTCAGGGCACAGAGAAAATAACTCAAGTGCAGCTGCTCATGAAGGTGTGTGTGTGTGTGTGTGTGTGTGTGTGTGTGTGTGTGTGCACGCATGCATGTGCGCACATGTGTAAAGGCACAGAGTGAAAAATACCTAGTAACTTAATTCTGCTAGGTTTGGCTCTCACCGTAGGGTTCGGGGATGCCTGCTGGGGTCTGCTGCCATTGCTGCAGGCACTCTTGAGGCTGCCCTCGTCCTACTGTATCCTTCCGGCCTAGGTTGCTGCTCAGTTCACTGAGGGGAGCCTCCCCCTTGCCCATGTCCCCTAGCTGCCTGAGCACGGCGCCTTCCCTCCCAATGAGCTGCACTACTTTTTATGCATAGTGCTGCGTTGCTACTCCCTCAGAGATTTCCTTCTTTCCACATTCTCACATGAGTGTTTCCAGGGCCTGTAGAGCTCCCGTAGCTCTTGAATCTGTGCTCAGTTCCTGGAATGTGCTGAGGGATTTCAATCTTCCTACATCCCCCTTTAGGTGCTTGTTACAACTGGCAGTGTTTTAGTGGTCTTACATCTCTAAGCACATCTCTAAAAAGCACGTTTTTTTGCCTTAGAAGTTCCTCCCAGCTCAGTGGCTGGCGACAGCTGAGTTGCCTCTCAGTGTCTTCCCATACAGACCTTCCTAAATATCCTTTTCCCTTGGATGCAGGATTCCATCCCTCTTTTCAATGTACTGATTTAGTCTGAGGGGATCACAAGGAAGAATGAGTTCTCTTTGAGATTTTAGTCTCTGTGTGGGAAAACAAGTTTGTGACATCACCATTCAGGCCATGAGAGAAGTGTGCCATTGGGGTTTGGGGCAATTTCAGCCTTGCTCCTGTTTCTACATTAAATAAAGGTGAGGATACAGTCAACAGGAAGCTTCCTAATCAAAAACTTGCCCTACATTGCAGAGGTAGGAATGGGTTGGGGTTCAGAGGCCAAGACAATTGGAGCCTACTCCCTGCTTACTGGATGTATAACCAGGCTGGGCCTCAGTTTTCTCATCAATAACTGAGAATATTATTAACACTGTCCTGATAAAACTGGTAAAATAATTAGATACACAGAGAGACTAGCACACAGTAGGTGCTCGGTAAATGTTGGCTCTGTTACTTTTAGACACTGCTTAGAGAGTGCTCAGTTCCAGCCTCCCCACTGTCAACCATGGTACTGACACACAAAGGTCAAGATGAATCCGTACAGGCACACGGAGTAGCTAAAACCATGCCCATTTTGACAGTTGCTGTCAACTGGATGATCAATTTTTATTACTAGGAACCCACACTGCATGTTCAATAACATTTCTAATTCATTAGCTAAGAAAGTCTTTGACAATCAGACATTTCTGCCTATGGTATCGAGTGGCCCTTAAAATAGAAGGCAGAGCAACATCAGACAGATCTCTCTTGAGTTAAGTGGGTGCTCTCTCTCTGCTTTGATGCTGGCCAGGGCTCTTGTAAATCACACTCACCACACTGAGTCTTTGGTGAGCTTGGAACTCACATTCCCGTCTTCTTCCAGGAAGATGTCCATTTGCAAATTGGCATTGTTATCATGGGCCGAGAAGTAATTGGTCACGACTCTTGCTGGAATTCCAAGGCATCGCAGAACTGAGGGAAAGAGCAGTAACTAGACACATCGGGCAGTTTAGGAAGAGTGCAGTGAAGCGTGCCTTCCTGTATGAGACTTCCTTCTTTTCCAACATGCAAAACTCTGTGGACATGTCCTCAAATGTCCCAGACAGAAGAAGGTGACTTGTTCAACCCCTGGAAGCCTGAGAAAGGCATCAGGTGTGTGACACTGCAGAACTCCAGTAGGCGCCAAATAAAGGCTGCTGGAATCAAATCCAAGCTACCAAGGTTCTAATGCTTTAGTTTGTAAACATAGAGCCATCAAAGTAGCAGTGTCTTAGTCCACTTAATGAGACTATGCTCCTGAAAATAGATTCCAGAAAAGCACTATCTAGCAGGAAGTTAGGAATTTGCAGAGCAGCCCCTCAGTGAGGTTTGCTCTTCCTGGCAGGAATTTACTCTTGTGACACGCAGTGCAGAGTGACACCACAAATTCACTTTAATTGTTAGATAATAAATTACCTCGATGCATCTCTTGCCATATGTACCTATTGATTAAACTTAATCCAAATGCCCTGCCTGGCTCCCGGGAGGCCAGACATCAGGATTCATTGAAAATAATTCACCTGACAATTTTAAGATTAATGACTTGGCTTGCTATTTTTTTTCCCCTCTCTCAGAATAGTTTAGCATTTTTTAAACAAAGACTCTCCACCTCCTTCAGTAGAACAACCTTGGAAGTTCAAACCTGAGTCTTGCAGAGGCTCAAGGGCTCGCTCCTTCCATGCCTTGACCTCGGTACCCCACAATCACCTAAGGCAGCCACTGCTGGCTTCCCACGCCCAGCTTCCTATTGCTCTGCTCTTCCTGTTCACCCATCATCTCACCCAGAAGAGGGTTGGCACTCTTCTATTTCCGGTGAATTTTAGTGTTTGTGTGCATACTTACAGCTGAACCCAAGACATCTGTGTGCAAAACACGAGTTCTACTGCCTGGCCTTGCCTCCAGCCCTCTAGTTGAAATTTTTGAACCCCGATTCACTTGATCACAGAGTCAAATTTGTTTTAGAGTTTGCTTTACTTATAATTGCAAGGGGGTGAAGTTGGCCTTCTGGGCACTGCTCCTGTTGCTCTCTGATTTCCCCTTTAGGTTTATTTTTATTGTGTGTTCTCCATAATTTGTTCCTGACTTTTCTTTTTCTTTTCCTTTTTTTTTTTATTTTTTATTTTTTTTTTTTACTTATTTTGTGGCTGGCTCAGCTAGCCCTGGGGGTGGAGCTGGTATGGCATGTGGTGCTGGGGATTGAACAGCCGTCCATGCACTTTCCTAAACCTATCTAAGCAAGTGCTTTAGATTACTGAGCTGTCTCGCCGGCACCACTGCCTTTCCTTAATATACCATCAAATCCCATTGCAGGCACAGACCTGACAGCCCTTCTATGTGTCAGGGGCACCAATGTACATAAGATGCTCTCTGCTTTATCTGGTTCTAAGACTAAAGGACTTGAGCTAGGATAGTGACGTTCTGGGCAAAGGGAGGATGCGAGTGTTTCCTCTTCCTGGAATCACTTCCCGAGAGCGGCTGCCTCTGCCAGGGGGCCTCTCATCATCCTGGCGTGAGGGAGCAAGGTCCAGGCAATGCTGAGCCCATCACAAGGCTCAGTGTTCTGGGGCTTCCGGACCAGCCCTTCTAGGAGACTGGTGCTTTTGATCTTTACAACTTCCAGGAAGAATGCATTCCTGTAGCTCTTGAGTAAATTGAAAATGTTTTAAAAAAAAGATATTTCAGGGGATGCCAGGGGGAAATGAAACAAATAAAACAAAATTTAGTTTCTTTCTACTTTGATCATTGACTAAGTCCTAGACTATGACGACTTGGAGCAAGTCTGGTGGGTTTCATAATCATTTTTCAAGATGGCCTTGCTGCAGCCTTTATTTTTTATTAAAAAATGCTAACTAGGTAACGCATTCTTTATTGATGAGCAAGCAGGAAGGACATTCTGGCTTGAACTTAACGCTTTGCCAAGGCTGTAGAAGAGGTGTCTGAATAAAAATCATTACCAGTGTGTAGTTTAATAAATGTATTTTTAAAAATATTCATTGAATTAATACTGTAACTTTATCTGGGTCTAGAGAGGCCAATGCCATTTTGAAAAATGATGCACAGAGCTCAAGAGAATAATTCTGCTGGTGTCTGTTGTGTTCTGCAGATTGGATGCTGGGGAGATGAAACATCAGAGGGGCAACAGGAGTGGGGATTGCTCATCTCGTTCTGATACCTAATGCTCAGGGGCCTTGCAACTCAGGTGTGGAGATGGAGAGGAGGCCACCTGATGAATCCTCTTTATAACTGGGATAAAAATTACCTGGATAAATTTGCAAAACTTTCCAATAATAAATAAGCATATTTATGTAACGTCTCAATAATCGGTAAGCAGTATATCTTTCCTTATTCTTTTTTTTAGGTATAACTTTTCTCATGTATAAAAAATGAGCTTACAGAGAAAAATGGTTCATCTTTTTCCCCTGCATCCTTACTTAGCCCTGTGACCTCCACTGCTCTGGGTGTTAAATGATGAATTAAGAAGGAAACAGTACATCATTCTTTTCATAAAGATTCTGCAGTCACAAAGACCATGAGCATATTTGACCCAGTACAATTTAATTATGCATTGACTACATCCCAGAATACTCACCCATAAATCCTGTAGAGCCAACAGGGACTATTAAGTCTCTTTGCCAGATTGCAGATAAAATGTCTTAAAGTGAAATTTCTTTATGTTAAAAAAACATTGCTTAGTTGGTTACTTACATGTATTAAAGACACCAGCAAATACCCAGCACTGGCCGTACTGGACCGGATTATCAGAGCTCTTGTATTCCAACAGGATGTCAACACTTCCAGTCCAGGCTGAAGGGGGAACGCCATAGGCATAAACATTGTCCCAGGATCCCACAACAACACCTTGGTCATCTTTGGCGTTAATCTAAATGGGACCACAAAAGGTGAGAAGGAAGAACGGTCATTCAGAGGAGTCCCTTTTCAGACTGACACTGAGGATTCCAATCCTCCTCCCCTATCCTGCAGGTAAAGACAGCTCTACTCTGTTCAAATCACCACTGTGTTGGCAGGAGAAATGTTGTAAAGACTAAGTGTGCATAAGGGAGACCAGTAACCAAGGCTGCCTGTGAAATTGTGTTTGATTGCATTCAAGTGAGCTCCACCACAGGTAGGAACATCTCTTCCCTAAGGTATTTGTATAGAGCAGAATGGTGCTAGGGTGTGGAGCAAGGACCCAGGGAAGAGCGCGGCAAGGATACCTGAGGAGGAACAAGATCAAGAGGCCTTGTATTGGCGAGAGAAGAACCCATAGCTGACACATAAGGGAGAGAAGGGTTGAGTAGAGTTTCACTTCTTCGAGCGGTGGGCACAATGAATTGGAAAAAGTAGCATGCTGCCATAGGCAAATAAGAAAATAGCTTTACATACGCAATTGGCAGAATTTATTCCCTCAAGTGTTGTTAAAGGAACAGTCTCTTTATAATTGTTTAAAGTGATTAAAGTTTTACAGCTTTGTTGAAAGGAATTTCTAACTCCATAAGGGGCCTGGTACGACGGTTTCAATGTGGAGGAGACTTAAGCAGAAGAATGGCTACCCTGAGCCTTTGGAAAACGCTTGCTACACATTCAAACTGCAGTTATCTAATAGCTCAGGTGAACTGGAAAATGAGGAGTAACAGTTCTGGGGCAGCCTGCCAGTTTTTTCTGTACACTCAGGAATCTACCTTGTCTGAGGTGAATTTCCTCACACTGACTTACAGTCAGAAGAGACTATCAGTGGAGAGTAGGTTTTTTTATTTTATTTTATTTTATTTTATTTTATTTTATTTTTTTAATGTGCACCACTTCAACAATTCTGGAATTGTGATCGCTGTTTGAAGCTTCATGACCCAAAGTGTGGTCGGCCATTTTGGCATAGCTGAGGAGCTCATGCAAAATACAGAATCTTCCTCCACTGAACCAGGGAGGAGGTCTGCATTGTAACAAGACCCACAGGCTGGGTGCAAATCAGTTTGAGAAGCAAAGATTCGGATTCCACTGAAAAGATATGGTGAAGCAATTTAAAATACGATTTCAAATACAATTTAAAATATGTGTATTTGGCTTATGAAAACATATAGGAGATATTTGAAATATGGTGAGCTTTTATGTGTTGCTGCCTCACTAATCATTAGTGCAGCCTCAGAAGCAGCCCAGGGATCTCGTTTTGGTTGTTGCACTTAGCTTTAGAGGAGCCCATCTTCCTCATTGGTTCAGGAACTCAAGGAGAACAGAGATAAAAATTCTAAATTCCAGCAAGTATGAGCAGGGAATTGCTGCCTCCTAGCAGTTCAGTAATCATTGGTATATTCCGTGAGTGTGTGGGCTTTATACTCTGTGAAAGACCTTGTCTCTGGGAAGAAGCCTGTGCAGTGGAGGATGACTGAATGTAAGACAGAAAGGGCAGGAACCAGAGTTGAGGTCCAAAGGAGAAAAGCAAATCAGTTGGGTAGGGTGGTGGCGGTGGTGTGGGGGCCCTTTGTGCAGCCCGTGGTGCACAGTTGGCCAAAGAGTCCATCCACAGAGTGGATCAGGTCTCAGTGAATGAGTCATGAAACCAAATGGCAGACGTAGGGACCTCTGCTCACGGATGGTGTACACAGGCAAAATTGATGACAACTGAAAATGTTAACAGAAGATGCTTAAAATAACCAATGTCTTCTGCTATGAAAGACAAACCTTCAACAGAAATGTGAGATTCACTCTACCGCAGAGAAACGTTTTCCAAGGAGCAACCCACAGAGGGCTGTCCAGCCAAAGACTCTTCCTCTCGATTTTCCCACTCTGTGTGTAGCTAGGCTAGTTGAGAGTTTTAGTAACTCCCAAGACAGTGTGCTTGATGTAGAAGCATAATAATTCTTTGGAGGATTCTGAATGATCTTGCCCAGCTAGTTGCAAATTCACATCTCTGCTATGAGCTTGGACTTTAGTCCAGAGATTATGAAATCGTGAGATTTCAGTAGGCTTTAGCCAACCAGCTGACTCTCTTCACGATCAGGACTTCCTGTTATTTATTTGATTATTCAAAAATCTATATCTGTTGTGAAGCTTGAAAAGTACCTCTGTACACTATGATGCAGGTGGTGTCTGTGTGTAGATTCAACTTTTCACTCACATTGTTGTAGTTCAAATCAGACCCATCTTAGATGGAGAAGAGGGTTAAAATTTCACCCAGTCAAGCAAACAGATCCCCTGGGGAAGAACTATGCAAACATGAGCACAAGCAAAAGAAAAAGATGTTAGGTGGGAGGCCGGGGTAGAGAGATAGCGGGGAAAATTGATCCATGGAGAAACGCAAGATGTTTTCTCACAATTACTTGAGAAATCATAGAACCAACGGGCCAAATCAAGGGCCAAACCACATTATAGAACTAAGAATACCAATTGCTGCATGTGGTGGTACAGGTTGTAGGGGTGCTGTGAGTTCAAGGCCAGCCTGGACTTACATAGTCTCAGCCAGCCAGCCAGTCAGTCAGTCAGTCAGTCAGTCAGTCTGCCTGCCTGCCTGCCTGCCTGCCTGTCTGTCTGTCTGTCTGTCTCTCTCTCTCTCTGTCTCTTACTTTCTCTCTCCCCACACATCTCTCACAAAGAACTAATAATAATCATTAACTACAGGAAACAGGATGGACACTTAAAAATAAAACTAATGGCATAGAAGACAAATTTGAAATAAAAGTATGCTGATAGAAAAGACAAGAACAGGATGTCACTTATAGAGAAGCTAACGGTTATTAAAGATGATATAACATAGGGATAATTAGTGTTCTCAGAGAAGAAAACTCAACAAATATAATAAAAATTATATTCATAACAAAACAACATTTTCTTAACTGAGGTAAAGTTGAGTGTGCAATGAGAGAGGAATTTGAACTCTATGGTGATG
>PVKN010042071.1:0-10446 GCA_004027915.1 Capromys pilorides
TGACTTTTGTGTGTTGACTTTGTACCCTGCTATGCTACTGAATTTATGTATTAATTCTAGTAGCTTCTTGGTGGAGTGTTTTGGGTCTTCCAAGTAGATTATCATGTCATCTGCAAATAATGATAATTTAACTTCTTCTTTACCTATTCTTATTCCTTTTATTTCTCTCTCTTGTCTAATGGCTGTAGCTAGTGATTCCAGAACTATATTGAATAGGAGTGGTAACAGAGGACATCCTTGTCTTGTACCAGATCTGAGAGTAAAAGTCTTCAGTTTTTTCCCATTTAGAATTATGTTAGCTGTTGGATTGTCAGAGATGGCTTTTATCAGGTTGAGGTAGAGGCCCTCTATTACAATTTTCTGTAGGACTCTGAACATGAATGAATGTTGGACTTTGTCAAAAGTCATTTCTCCATCAATTGAGATGATCATGTGATTTTTGGATTTGACTCTACTGATATAGTGTATTGCATTTATAGATTTGTGTATATTGAACTGCTTGCATCTCTGGGATGAATCCTACCTGATCATGATGTATAATCTACTTGATGATTTACTGTATTCTATTTGCTAGGATTTTATTGAGGATTTTTGCATCTATGTTCATGAGAGAAATTGGCCTGTAGTTCTCTTTTTTACTTGCATCTCTGTCTAGTTTTGGTATCAGTGCAGTACTTGCCTCTAGGAATGATTTTGGAAGGATTGCTTCCTTTTTAATTTCATTGAAGAGTTTGAGAGTATTGGGATTATGTCTTCTGTACATTTCTTATAGAATTCAGTGGTGAATTCATCAGGTCATAGACTTTTCTTTGTTGATAGGCTTTTTATTACATTTTGTATTTCATTGGCTGTTATTGGGTTATTGAGAGTACTTATATCTTCTTGATTCAGTTTTGGTAATTTGTATCTTTCTAGGAACCTGTCCATTTGATCTGTGTCTTCAATTCTGTGAGAGTAAAGATTCTCAAAGTAGCTGTTAATGATCCTCTGAATCTCTACTGGGTCTGTAGTAATTTCACTCTTTTTATTTCTTATTGCTTGAATTTGAGTCCTTTCTTTCCTCTTTTTGATGAGGTTAGCTAGGGGCTTATCAATTTTATTTAATCTTTCAAAGAACCAGCTTTTTGATTCATTAGTTCTTTGTATTGTTTTCTTTCTCAGTTGAATTAGTTTCTGCTCTAATCTCTATAATTTCCTCTCATCTTTGGGCTTTGGGTTTTGTTTGCTCTTCCTTTTCTAGTCAGTTTAGGTGCTGCATGAAAGTATTTATTTGTGTCCACTCTGTTTTCTTAATGTGTGAGTGCAGAGCTATAAATTTCCTTCTAAGAACTGCTTTCATTGCTTCCCATAAATTACTGTAAGTTGTGTTTGAATTTTCATTAAATTGTAGATATTAATTTCTTGTTTAATTTCATCTATAACCCACTTGTTCCTGAGAAGGATGTTGTTTAATTTCCATGTATTTCTGGGGTTCTTGTGGTTTCTTTTGTCATTTATTTTGAGTTTCATCGCACTGTGGTTCGATATTATGTATGGGATAATTTCTGTTTTCTTGCATATGCTTAAGAATGACTTACACACTAGTATGTGGTCTATTTTGGAAAATGTTCCATGTGCAGCTGAAAATAATGTGTATTCAGAAGTGATTGCCTGGAACACTCTGTGTATGTCCACAAAGTCCATTTGTTTCAAGTTCTGGTTCAGTTCTGCTACTTCTTTGCTAATTTTTTGTCTGCTTTACCTATCTTTTTGAGAGAAAGTGGTGTTAAGATCTCCTGTTAAGATTGTGGTATTGGATAGCAGATTTTTCATGTACATTGAGATTTGTCTGGGTGGGAAGATAGCTTCATGGCACAGGTGCCTGACTGGCAAGTGCAAGGTTGTGAATTTGAACCCTGGGCCTGAAAAAAAAAAAAAGAAGATAAGATTTGTCTTATATAACTTGGTGTTCCCATGTTGGGTGCATATATATTTATCTCTTTGTCTTGAATTTTTCCCCTAACCAGTACATATTGGCCTTCTTTATTTCATTTGGTCAATCTTAGTTTGAAGTTTAGACTGTCTGCAAACAGGATTGCTACCCCTGCTTTTTTTTTTTTTTGAGGTGCTGGGGCATGTAATATTGTTTTCCATCCTTTAACTTTTAGCCTATGAGTTTCTTTATGAATTAAGTGTATTTCTTGTATATAGCATATTGTTGGATTTTTCTTCCTTATCCACTCTGCCAGTCTATTTATTTTAGTTGGAGAATTGAGTCCATTTATGTTGTGGTTATAATTGAAATGTGTTGACTTATGATTGACATGTCTTTTACTTACTACTGTTTAACCACCTTTTTCTCATGTATTTAATTGGTTGCCCTATATGGTTGGTTCTTTCTGTTCTCATTTGTGCAATTCGGGTCATTTTGGTCCCTCTCAAAAATATTTTTTAGTAGTCTATGTAGGGTTGGCTTTGACATCATGAAATCTTTAGTTGCACCTCGTCATGGAAGATTTTCACTTCTCACTCATACTTGAAAGAGAGTTTTGCAGGGTACAGCAGTCTGGGATGGAATTTGTTTTCATGGAGGACTTGAAGAACTCTGCTCTATGCTCTTCTTGACTTCTCTCTTGTGAAGAGAAATCTGCCATTATTCTGACAGGTTTTCCTTTAAATGTAATCTGTTTCTTTTCTCTAATGGCTTTTAACATAGTCTTTTTTTTTTTTTAAATTTTATTTATTTATTTGTTTGCTTGTTGTGTTTGTTTGTTTCTTTATTTTATTTTATTTTGTGGCTGGCTCAGCCTGCCCTGGTGGTGGGGGCTGGCGCAGCATGTGGTGCCGGGGATCGAACCGCAGTCCCTGCAGTTGCCTGAGCTTTCCTAAGCAGGCGCTTTAGACCACTGAACCATCTCACCGGCCCCCTCTAATGGCTTTTAGTATATTATTCTTCTGCTGGACTTCTGGGACCTTGACTATTATATGTCTGGGTGTGTTTTTAGTCAGGTTGATGTTATTTGGAGTTCTGTATGCTTCAATTACTTGAATGTCAGATTGTTTTCTCATAATTGGGAAGTTTTCTGCTGTTACATCTGTCCATATTCTTTTTAAATCCTGTGTATTGACTCCTTTCTTGCTGATTCTTATTAATCACACATTGTTCATTTTTGCATCATCTTGCAGATGTTGAATTATTTTTTCCTGCATCCTAGTTGTTTTTAAGAGATCCTTTTCACTAGCTGCAACTGTGTCTTCAAGATCTGAGACTCTATCTTCACTTTCATTCATACGGTTTTGCCAGCTTGTGATTGAGGTTTTATTTTCTTGTATATCTCTTTGAAATTGTTTCATGCTGTTTCTTCCCTACATTGTTCATTCAGGAAATCCGTCGTTTTTCTATTCTCTAATTTTTTTTATCAATGTCTTCTTTAGTAGTATTTAGGTTGTTCGTTATAGTTATCCTTTCTTTCTCTACTTAAGGGATTATTTCTGCTCTGATCTCCTCTCTATCTTTCTGCAGTTGTTCCCATATTTTACATGTTATTACATTAGAGATGCCTTTTTTTACTTCAGAGGTTATTTCTGGTCTGACTTCCTCAATATGTTTTTGCAGCTATTTTTCCACTTCAGATTCTATTAATTCACACATTTCTTTTTTATTTGAGATGTTATCTCTAATCTGAGTTCTTTATATGTTTCTGTACCTGTCTGTCTACCTCAGATGCTACCAATTCAGAGATTTCAGCTGCATGATTCCCATTTTCTTCTATGGTATTTTCTCCTATATTTTTTCTGGGTGGGCTCAGGACCTAAGATTGCATTTTGCTCCTTCTCTTTGTCATTTTGTATGACCTCCACACTTTGGTGAAGCTATGCCATTAGTGCCTATCGAAATTTGGGTCCAGATCCACCAATCTTGATCCTGTTCAGATGTGCCTTGCTGAGTCTGGCTGCTGTGCTCAGCTTCTTCCTGCTACAGCTGGGTTCAGGCCTGGTCAGTCATTCTGGGCGGGTGGGGGCAGAGTTCCCTAATATCTGCTTTTTAATTGAATTATTTGCCTAATTAAATTTAACATATTTGAAATTGGTTTTTATCTATAGCTTTAGCTATTTTTTGTCTCATATATTTTTTTCTTATTGTTGTTCTTCCTTCTTTCTTTTGGTTTATGTAAGAATTTCTATATATTCCATTTTTATCTCATCTATTGGGTTAAAAACTGGACTTGTTTTTTTTTTAATGTCTATTTTAGGAATTGAAAAAATATCCATAATGTAACAGAACATATTATGATTTCATACTATAAGTTTACTTCTGCCTCTCAACTTGTCCAGGATTCATTCCATTGTGTACACTCCTGTAATACTTGGATATATATTGGAAACCAACGATAAGTTTCATCATTTTGCCATAAAATAGCTAATTGTCTTCTAAATGGTTTAAAGAAAGTTGGTATTGGAGCAATACTGGAAAACTTTCTAAAATTACTCTCTCATTCTGCATTTCCCCAACATAGCATGTGAAATCCTTTTCCATCCCACGTGCTAGGCTGAGTGAGGGGATCCTCTTGTGAAGTCACTGCTAATGTACCATGGCTTCTCCTCAGAGTTGGCTTGAAATTCACTGGAGAAACATGAGAATAGGACTCTAGGGTGTGGGGATAAGGGTGTGTGAGTGGGCATACACTGGTGGTGGACCAAGGAGAATGAAAGCATGGAAGGTATTTTTGTTTTGTTTTGTTTTGTCTTTTTGTCTTTCTGAGACAGGGTCTCTCTATGCAGTTCAGGCTGGCCTTGAGCTCACTTTTGTAGCTGAGGCTGGTCTCAAACTCATACTGGTGATCTTGCTTCAGCCTCCCAAGTGCTGGGATTACAGGTGCTACCACCACGCCTGGCAGGAAGCCACATACTTTAAAATCTCGTTAAGCTTCCTTTTTTGTGAAGTATAACTTGAAGAAATGTATTTATCTTTTGAAACCAAGTTGTAAGTCATTTTGGAAGTCACTTCATCCAGGAAGATGCAGATAATTATATTCAGATTGTGAATAACTTAGTTCTAGTTCCATAAAGCAAAGTGCAAAGACTGAAAAATGCGTCTTAAGATCTCTAGGAGGAGGAAGAAATCTTTTCCTCTCAAGATCATCCTGCTACTTCTGATTTGACAACATACACCATGAGGAATTATATTTTTGAAATTACTTTTTGTCATCTTTTTAATGTAGAAAATTGGGATTTCCTCAAATCTAACTAGTGTCATATTTGAAAACTGTTCAGAAACTTACAATCAATAGGTATTTCTTGCCAGGTGTGGTGGTGCACGCCTGTAATCCCAGCACTTGGGAAGCTGAGGCAGGAGGATCAGTGTGAATTCAAGACCAGCCTGAGTTACAAAAGTGAGCTTAAGATCAGCCTGAACTGCACAGCGAGACCCTGTCTCAAAAAGACAAAAAAAAAAAAAAAAAGGTATTTGCAATTAGTATATGTTAATGTAAAAAAGATAACATTATACTTTAAATCAGTATTTCCTTTGGATCTTCTTGCATTTCATAAGAATGGAGAGCTTATCTGAAAAACCTTGTTAACATCTGAATTGGGTTCACTGTGCAAAAGAAAGCTGGGGCCATGTTTTGAGTTATTTTCTCTTTTTGAGACAAATTTCTGAACACACAGAAGCCAAAAGAGGAAAGTATTTTAGCTCACAATTTGTAGAGGTTTCAATCCATAGTCAGCTGATTCCAGACAGGGCAGCCTGGCAGAAAGGCATCTCAGAGGAGAAGCAGTTGATGGCATGGCAGGAAAGAGATGGAGCATCCTTCTTTCTTCTTTCCCTTTTTATTCCATCCAAGCTATAAGTCCATTGGTTGATGGCACCTACACTCAAGTGCGGGTCTTCCTACTTAAGTAAATCCCTCATTTTTACCCAGAACTAGGCTAAACCCATCAACAAATCAATCCAGTATCAAACATCCATGATCCCAACATCTCCCCACATCCCACCTAAGAGAGCACGAGGCTTTGGGGGACAAATAAACGTAAACAATAACAGGCCATCTTTAGATTCAATACTCCTTATTTTGGCATTGACTGACAGAGCACTAGTGTAGAAATTTAAGACAAAATTTTTCTTTTAATCTTCAGTGTATTACTAAATACCATTGTATTTCATCTTTGGAAATGCTGTCACTTTGGGGACAGCTACTGGCTATGTATTATACACCAGTAGAGGACACAACTCATGCCCATTCCTTGTGTTTCCACTGCCATTTATAGCTATGTTTATTTATGTGATGGGCTATATGATAACTTTCAGTTCAGTAAGCCCTTATGCTTATGACCACTGCATGTCTAGTTCCTGGGTCTAGGGCTAGCTTTCGAAGTATTCACTGGCCTGATCTCACAGACAACACACACAGTTGTGAGAGTCATAGCGCTGTTCTCTTAGGTGAAATTATGCTCATGGTGCCCAAAAAGCATATGGTATAAGATTTCTTTTTTTGATTAATGAAGCAGAAATACAAGCTGTGGACAATGTCTATACATAGCTGACACTGTCTTATGCAAATGTCTACAGTGTTAGCACCTATAAGAAGCTGTATTCTATACATTGCATTAGTCTTACAATATCAGTGTTTGGACAGAATGGTGGCAGAAGAGCACGCTGGATTTTATGTCTAACTGATTGGCATTGGTTAATGACCTTCCTGTGAGGGATAATGGTATTAGGTTCAACCATAAGAAATTGCCATTTGTGTGGGCAATTTGATATAACTCAGGCAAATGGGAAGCACAGCAGCTTCCATTCTAGGAGACAAGACATATTCTATTTAGTTCTAGATATAACCTTGTGAGTCCATTACCAATATTTGGAATTAGTTCATCTAACTTTAAAAATGGAACTTGAAAGTCAAGGTTTGCTTTCCTCTTATTTTTGCTCACTGCTATTATGCCTCCCTTGCTCCCATGGAAAATGAAAACTATATACAAAGCACCTCCGGACATTTGCTTTCTACGGCCCCTCAAGAGTTAAGAGAGCAAAACCACAACTATTACTTATTTGACTGTGAGGTAAAGTCATCTCTAGATCCTTCTAACAATAATTTAAACTTATAGATGCTCCTTTATGAATTTTAAGGAATCATCTTTGCTGTAGAGAAGACAGTTCTTTCCCAGGAGTAAATAGCAGTATTGGAGTGCCTCTTCTCTCCTCCTTTCCCTGCGTTTCTCTGTTTGCTGTTTCATCTGTACAAAAAAGGGAGTTCTGATAGCTTTTGCTGAGGCTTTTCAATGGGAAATGGTTCAAAATAAAAGCCAACATCTATCTCCCAGACAGACCTTCTAAAATTATATTCGAGTGAGTTAAATTTAAGATGTCATTCCTTAGAGCTAAAAGTAAACACATTCAATGTAATCATGTTAATCAAAATGTACTTGCATTCAAATGTTCTTCTACTGTATAGAAGTACCCCTGAAAGGATTTAAATTATATTGACAGAAAACATCTGTTTCCACACATTTTCCAATATCAAGCAGGATTCTGAATCTGGTCTTTAGCGTGATCGTTGTGTGTGTGAGTGTGGTGGGGGGCATCATTCAGCCAAGGCTGACCTTGTTTTTTCTTTATTCTTTGAGCCAGGAGCAATTACTTTCATTTCAGGATTAAGCACTATAATGTTGCTGTTCGTGGCCCAGACTCTTGGTCTCAGCATGTCGCCCTGGTTCCCAGCCAGCCCTGGGTGTGCAGGTAGCAGCTGGGGTTGGGAGTGCCTCTCCAACCCGCATTCCTTGGCCATGAATTCTGCAGCCCTGTTTATCTGATGAAGACCTCCCGGTAGAGGATTGCTCATGGCAGTGTCACACAGTTGTCACACAGGCCTCAGTGAATGTCCAGAAAGATGGAGAAGATTTTTCCTCCTGGAATGCCAACCAACGCTGGCTTTACTGGCCTCTACATTCTGGTTGATTACCATGAAAGCTGGCTGCTGAGATCCCATGAGACCACCCTACATGAACCAAACGCTAACAGGGTGCCTCCAGGTTCTCTCTGGGAGCCTTCCGTGAAAGTCTGTTTAGAGAATTTTCAAAAATTACTTTTCCCCATTCACTGAATCTCACTGCTCTGCACTAATTATTTAGCAATTTATACAGTAGTTGCTTGCAATTTATATAGTTATTCCCTTGGGAATTGATTTCAGGATCCCCCTCTCCCATAACATTAAAAAATGCTCAAGTCTCTTCCACAAAGTGACAGAACTTGCATATAACCCATCAATATCTTCCCATACCATTTAAATTATCTTTACTTATAATACCTAAGACAATGTAAATCTTGTATGAATAAGTCATTTTATTATATTATTTCGGTGGTGTATGCAGATCTGGAGGACACAAAGGGCTGTCTGTACTTTCAGTCTATAAATGCCGTCACCAGCCTCAGTACACAAAGCACCCTCTTCCTTCTCTTGAGTCCCCTGGTTTTCCTTCAGTTACCTAGAATGGATTTATAATGTGGCTTCTGTATTATTTTATATGTTCATTCCCTTTTCCCAAATCAAACTGTGAGCTCTATAAGATAGAAGACCCCAGGAACTAGGAATATCTGTATAGATAGGGAGAAAAAAATCGTACTGAAATATCTTTGTTCTGATCTACCCAGGAAATTTGCCTTAACATGCTCACAAGACTCAGTCAACAATTCTGCCATAATATGTGACTCCTTACCCTGCCTGCCCTCTGCTGGAACTGCTGATGGCAGAAAGATGGCCAACAAAAATGTGGAAAAACAAGGAATTTCTCTGAGTAAGAGGCGAGCTGAACATCTGAGCTGAGTCCACAGCCTAGATCTTCAGATGCTCTCATTATATGCATTTGGGTAGCTACCAGGCTCCTGAAAGACTCCTGATTTGTTCAGCTCTGCACAGTCTTGCGATTCTGACTACCCATAGAAGGTGGACTGCAAGATCCAACGTGCCCCTCTCTTTCTCTGTGTTTATTTCCAGAACTTTCCAACAGTTGGCAGATAACTGAGCCAGGGTATGCACCTTCCCAAACACAGATGCCCTCCCCATTACCAGCACCACCTCCCTCCTGCCCAGCTTCACCTCCTCCATCTACAAAACACAGTTGAAAGGGACTGGAAAAGACTGCCAATCTGGTAATTCTATGCAAGAGATAGATGTGAAACTCTAGACCAGTTTCCTGTTTCGAAGGGCAGTGAGATGTGTCAGCTGCTGAGGCAGCCCATTTGCCTGTGCAGAGGAGAAGCAAGAGCGTATGACCGCTCCATGACCTGTCCCCTCCTAGGAGAACAGTCTCCTTCCCCTGCCCACTCTTGATCAGATGGCTAGCTGTTATTATTTAAAAAAGGAAAAAAATATATCTTTTTTTTTTTTTTTTGCTTTTTTATTTTAGAAAGAGGACAGTCTCCAGGGGCAGCAGAATCCATTAGCTGAATCCTTTTCAGGATCCATGGTTAATTAATTTAGGCCACTTTAATGCAATTTTATTATGTAGCCCTTAAGAGCTGTTCTGGTAAATGCCTATCCCATAAATGCTAGAATTACTTTATATGTTTAATATCATTTTGGAAGGGTGAATCTGAGTTATGATCCAAATATTAATCTGCACACAACTCCATCCAGATAAAGCAAAGACACTTCCTCGTCTTTTGAACATTGTTCAGTACATTTGAAAGTGAGAACAACTACTCCAATGTGACACTGTGCATGTTAAGGCAGTGACTGTCAGTCAAATTGCCTCCCAAAACATAATTTTGACAATCAGTTTCACCACACTCTGTGCTAAATCACTGCTTCATGCCCTTTATTCCATAAATTAAACACCAGGCTTTGAATTACTAGAAGAAATAGCACAGTTAGCCAATAAACCTTTCTTATAAAATGATAGCATCTTAATTTATGATATGCATTAACATTTATTCATGCCTAAGATTTCATCAATCAATTTTCCATTTTAAGAAATGTCTCTGGAAACAACAGTGGAGAAACACTGAGTTCCAAAAGCAATGTTGTGAGGGGCAGCAGGTCTAGCATTCTGGGCACATATTTAACTAAATTATAGTCAGTAATTGTGTGGATCCAAATCTAAACCCACATTTTTAAAGTACCTTATAAACTGACTCTCTTGGAATGTCAGAATTTTAAAAAGAAAATATTTGGATTCAACTGTGTAAAAGGTGTGATGTATTTGTTCAATGTTACAGCAACCTCTGATATTATTTTAAAATATTTATTTTGCCACTTTGACAGCCTTCAACATTGCTCTGGAGTTTTGGTTTTGTTTACAGTGCTACATTTCAATATCTGGCTCCCAATTAAATGAATATTATATTTTTGTGATGGCTTCATTAATTAGTTGATTTTGAAAAATATTTTAAACTGAGTTACCCCAAAATAGAAATTCTAAGAATCACTACCGCAAAGTAAATGTTACTTGCTCAAAGTAAATGTT
>PVKN010042072.1:0-10467 GCA_004027915.1 Capromys pilorides
GACTAAGTTGACTTTTAAAGTTATTCATCTTTCCAAATTAGTTCTACAATAGGAAAGAGAAAAACGATAGGCCAGATTCCAAGGCTGTGGTTTAGCATTAATCTCTGCTGCTAAGATCATGAAAATGGAAAACCTGATGCTCCAACCCATATCCTCTCACTTGGTTCATTTCCTAACTTCCGAGAACTGTATCGGTTCCAGCAAATGAGTTCTAGCAAACTCATTTCTAGACAATTCTGTCTTAGTTACTTTTTACTCGTTGCTGGGACAAATACCCGACACTCAAAATGAAGGAAGGAAAGGTTTATTTAGCTCACAATTGCTGAAGGTTTCAGTCCATATTCGGCTGGCCCAAGGCTGAGTGGAACAGAGCAGAGGGCATTCAGTTCATGGCAGCAGAACAACCAGGGGAGCAGAGAGCAACAACTACCATCTGTCTCTCTGTCTTTATTCTGTCTACATTCAGACTCTGCCTCAGCCTATCCACCTTAGGCCACACCAATAATCCCAGCCATACTCAGACTGATAACCCCATCAGTACTAAAACACATAATTCCAGTGGATCATGACTCAAGTCTCAAACTCTGGAAGTCCTTGCCCCATGATTGCATGCGGCTTTGCGGGGATGACTAGACACAAATCATAATATTCTGCCCCTGGACCCCCAAAGTCTCATGCACATCCCTTTGTGCAAAAGACATTTTAGTCCATCTGAAAGAGTTGCCAAAGTCCCAACAGTTTCAGCATTGCTGAAAAAGTCCAAGTCCCAAGGCAAACTCTCAACTGTGAGCCCCTGTATAAAAGAAAAGTTAAACACACCCAACATTTAAAGGTACAAGATAAACATTACCAATTCAAAAGTTGCAAACAACAGGGTAATACAAAACACTGGGACCAACACATGTCCAAAATCCAGCAGGGTAAACATTAAATCCCATAGTTCCAACTGGAACATCCAAAGCAGTCTGCGCTGAGTTGTGAACTCCAAAAGCCTTACACGGCTCCACCACTATAGCACTCTTGGTGGTAGTTTCCATGGCTTCTCTCTTAGGCCAGATTTGCTTCCTCTTTGCAGTTTCCCTTAGACAATCCATGTTTCTGGCTTTTCCAAACTTCTGGGGTTTCCACTGAATAGGCTCCTCACTCTCTGCTTCACACACTGCCCTCTCAGGGGCACACTGTCTGGCCTCCCAGTCCTTCTTCTGAAATCAAGGTGGAAGCCTTCTTAATCTAACAACTCTTGTATTCTGAATGCGCCTAAAACCAATGTCACGTGGATCATGCCCAGGTCTCCTGCCAGCTGGAACAGTAGCCAGGCTTCCTTCTCTCTTGGTTGTAGGGGTAGAGTGCCTGGATTGATGAACACTCTGACCTTGATTCTGAGGAACAAATTCTCCATGCTGGCGCCATTTTGGAACCTGGTTTGGTGGTTGCTGCCATTCTGGTACTTGGGTCTCTGTGGCTTTGTTCTCAAGGCAAAATCTCTCTCCCTTGCAATTCTGAGGCTGCAAAGGGTGGAGAGCTGCTGCCTCTTGTGATGCCCTCAGGCCATCCTTTTGATTCTCTGGTTCCTTCCCAGCAATGGAGATCCTTTCAGTTCCATCTTTGCAGTCCACAGATCTCCTGGTGCTTCCTTCCTGGCCAAACTCACAACATTTTAAATCATCCTTCTTGATTCTTTGCTCTTGATTTTCAACATAAATCTGGCTAAAAGCCGCCAATAACAACCATGCCACTGCCCCAATAGTCTGCAGCTTTGAAATATCTCTTGAAAGATTAATCAGTCCGCCATGCTTAATCTCAGTCTTAGGCAAAGTCTCTGGGCATGAGCAAAATTCTGAAAGACTCTCAGCCAATCCATAGCACAAATCATCTGGAGTCCAACAACCAATGCTGTCCTTCTCAGCAGAAACCTCCTCAACCTGGTCTTTACAGGCAGGCCTTCAGTCAGTCTTTTGGTCTGAGTTCTGACCAGAATCTCCCTTACAGAGCAGCTGAAGCTTTTCCAGCTCTCACAAGTAGAGGACCTCTCTAAACTTTTCCAATCTCTGCTCTTAAGCCATTCTTTATACCCAGGCTTCAAGCCAGTCTTCTGGTCTGAGCTCTGACTAGAATCTCCCAGGCGAAGCTTTTCCAGTGCTTTGCTTGTAGGCGACATCTCTGAACCTTTCCTATCTCTTCCCATAAGCTATTCCCAAAAGCTTGTAATCTGCATTGTCAGGTATAGCCACAGCAAGGACCCCACTTCTCTGGTACCAAATTGTCTTAGTTACTTTTTACTCGTTGCTGGGACAAATATCTGACACTCAAAATGAAGGACAGTTTTATTTAGCTCATAGTTGCTGGAGGTTTCAGTCCATATTCAGCTGGCCCAAGGCTGAGTGGAATAGAGCAAAGATCATCCAGTTCATGGAGGCAGAACAACCAGGGGAGTATAGAGCAACAACTACCATCTGTCTCTCTGTCTCTCTTTATATCACATTCAGACTCTCTGCCTTAGCCTATCTACCTTAGGCCACACCAATAATCCCAGCCATACATACTCAGACCAATAACCCCATCAGCACTAAAACACATAATCCCAGTGGATCAAGAGTCAAGTAATCCCAACAGTACTCAGACCCATAGTCCCACCAGTACTAAAACACATAATCCCAGTGGATCATGACTCAAGTCTCAAACTCCAGAAGTCCTCAACCCATGACTGCATGAGGCTTTAGGGGGACAACTAGACACAAACCGTAAGAGTCACTTCTGCGCTCTGACAGAACTTTAGCATTAGCTATCTTTTCCAGCTTTATTATTAAAATCTTTACAGCAATATGATTAGACACTGAGCCCAAACACCCCCTGCAGCATTTCTTACCACTTTCAAAGTACAATGTGCATGACACAAACAATTTCAAAACTGCCCTAGGGTAAGCCTTGCTGCTGGTCTAGACTTGAATGAACGTGGAAAGCCACAGAGCCTGGCCATCTCCGTCTGAACCAACCTCCAGGTTTTCATCACAACCCAACACAGCAGCGGGGCTTCCCTCCCGCTCCTCTGCATGCTGCACCCTACACTTGCTGCGGTCCTCTCAGGCTTCCAGGCTTCTCGCAACACCTCGAGTGTGCAGCTGCAGCAGCCTCCTCAGCCTGCCTCCCACTGGCCAACCAGCTCACCTCTCGTGTGCGTGTGGGCGTAGCCCTCACACAGAGCTCCATCCCCACCAACTCCACCTGAGCCAGGGTCCCCCTAAATTGCACAGGCCAGCCTTGCACTCTCCATCGTCCTGTCTCCGCCTCACAGAGCGCTGGGTCACAGGCATGTGTTGCCATGCCTGGCTTTCTTTGCGAAAAGCCTGCTCTGTTACATCCTTAACGTGCCCTTGTCCTCTCCCACCCGCGCAATCCCCACGCATCTTCAGGAACACTTTTATTGTTCTGGAATGTTCCTGACCCACCACTGACACCAGCTCTGGGACTGAGCCCCTGGGAGCTCAAGGCACCTCACTCATCTTTGTTTTCCCGTTCCTCTTCTGACCCATCTGATTGTAGGTTCAGGATTTTACTCTGGGGAGAAAAACAACTCTTCGATAAAGCTGATCTTCCATTTAATGTCATTGCTGCCATCAAGAGACTAAAAGAGTAATATGTGGAAGAATAAATTCTTAGAAAAGAATATTTTTTTTGGATATTGCCCAGAAGAATGCTACCTGTGAAAGGCACATTATAACTGTCCAAGATTAAAATGTATAGGACATGACTTAGCTATCTTTAAGACAGCTATCGAATGAATGTCTACATACAATTTCAGGGTGCATATAAAGTTTCAAAATTCAGTAACACCTGTCCTGGACCTTTCCACGCTGCCCTCGCCTCTCAGCCTCCCATGAAGGCTTGCAAGGAACCAGAATCTCCAAGCCCGGAGACATATATATCAGACAAAAGGAGCAATAACCGGAACAAAGAACTCTGATGGATTAATGCAAAGACCGTACAACTCAAAGGCTGTAAAGAGGAGGAACAACGTGGAAAGGAGATGCAAATTCAACATGCCATCTGGGGCCTAAGTCCCTTCAGATTAACTAACACTGTAACCTCTGATGGCACTGAGAAGGAGAATGAGTAGCAATGTGTGTCTCCTGCTTCCGCTGACGGTAGAAAATGGGTTAAGCCATTAAAATATGTCTTCCAGGAATTCTCAGAACATCTACGCAGGGCTCAAATGTTCATGTGCATTGACTCGCAAAAAAGAACCGAGTGTGTATCAGTGAGCAAAAGGACAGAGAGAAACAACAGCAGAAGGACGAAGCATGCACCAGCAGGTGGAGGGAGCTGGACGGAAAGGCAGAAGCAGCTGAGAGACCCCAAGGCCTGCGGGTGGGCAAGTGTGCATGTGGCAGGAAGCCGGAGATCAGGAGGCGGGTGCTGAGGCGGGCGGAGCAGGCCTGTGTACAATATCTAACAGGCACCCCCACCCCCACCCCCAGCATAAGACGAGAAGTCCGGAAGAATTCTAGGCTGAGGTGCGGTGCTAGGACTTCAAACTCAACAGCATCACTCTGGCTGCTAAGCAATGGCAGGGAAAGCAGGGTGGTAGCTAGGAGACAAGAGAGGGGTTACACAGAAAGCCAGGCGCTACACAGCAGTGCCCAGCAGGAATATGGGTCGCTCAGTTCTGCGCATGCCAAAGTTGAAATAACAGCTTGGCTCCGCAAAGGGTTGACCCAGAGTAAAAAGAGAAACCAACTGCTGGATGGTTTGGAGATGATGAAGCAGACTTCAATTACTCTTATTTTAATAAATAGGAAGCGATTGGCTACATATGCTTTATGATTATGCATAGATTGTTTTATTTTAGACCTACATAAATAGGTTTGAGCGTGCCATATTTTTGTAAATCGTTCAATAAATAATGTGGCTTTAAACTCATGACATTTTAAGAAATACTTAGGGTTAATGATGGAGACATCCTGTGCGACCTGCATGCTTTCCCGGAGTAACTGTGAGCTTCGGAGAGTGTGGCGGGCGTGAGCTCTAGGAGCAGGACGGCAGGCTTTGCAGAAGCTATTCTGGGCTACATCCAGCAGGGCAGGAAATAGGCCAACAGGCGCTGGAGGCTGTGAGCCACTCGCTGGACTTCTAGGATTGGTACGCAGTGAATGAGCCATTGTTTTCCAAGGCCTTAGGGTATTTTCAGAGGCTGAGGCAAAACAAGCTCTCAAAGCCTTTCCCAATCTACACGCTCCCATTTAGATCCAAACATAACTTTAATCTCTAATCAAAAATTTGGCTCTTCTCAGCTTTCTAAAACCTACAGACAGTTCTTCAAAAATATTTATTTCTTGGTAACAAAAATATTGTGTTAAGTTTTGCTATACGTTAGCCATAATCACTAACCAAGGCACACAGGCAACAGCACCTTCTTTACTTAAATCAGCAAAGTAAACTAGAGATGAGCTCACAGTGCCAAGGTTTGGTTAGGTTCCCTTTCAGTGCGTAAATCACTTTCTTAACTGTGGCACTACTGATATGGCTGTTTGGGTAACATCATATTATAAGGCGCTTCCCTGAGCATGTCGGGACATCAAGCAGTAACCCCATCTTCTACCCACCAGATGCACCAGCTGCCAGCAGCAACTCTCCTAAGTACTGTCCAAAAACAAAGAGAAAAGTCTAGGTGTTACCCATCCATGCTCCATAAAGGCAGTGGGTGGTCGGTGCCAACTTGACTCTGGCTGAAAACTACGGATCCAGAATAAGTCTTAATGCAATGAAATTACAGAGTGACTCCTCAGCCTCGGCACCCTTGGACCTTGCAATCTGTGACAGATCCGTGGGGGCCTGGGAAGAGAGGGGTCTGTGTGCTTGTCCCCCACAGCAGGTCTCCCCCCTTGGAGCTGGCTTCCCTTCTCTGCTTCAGTTACTCAACAGCTCAGAGAGGCTGAAGAAAGGGAAAGTAGTTTCTCTGCACCAGTGGGCAAGTTCATGTTGACGCCTTCACCTCCCCGTGACAAGAAGAGGAGGCGATCAGCCATGAGGCCTGGGCCCCTAGGAGCAGAACTGGCACTCTTCACAGGGTGCAGGTGGGGCCTGGCAGACACACGGCAGAAATTGGCCCTGCAGCCTGGATCACCAGCTTCCCGCCCCCCAGGATGGAACAAATGTCTTTTCTTGCTTACAAGATAGCCAGCTCCTGGTATTTTGTTATAGAAGCCTGAACAGATGAAGCAAGGAGAACATAAAATGTTAAGGTCATGGACAAGGTTAGAATTTTAGCTATGGGAGCTGGGAAGGACCAGATACTGAAAGGATGTTTGGGAAAGGGGGTACTGTGCAATGTACTTAGAAATATTCCTTGCAGTATAGAAAACTGATGTGATACATGCTTAAGATTGGCAGCTATTAAGAGTACACTTACTGGGGCGGGGGAGATAGCTCCGTGGCACAAGTGCCTGCCTGGCAAGTGCAAATCGTGAGTTCAAACTCCGGTCCCACACACACACACACACACACACACACACACACAAAATGAAAGTACACTTACTCTTTTTTTTATACGTATTTATTATAAGGTCTCACTACATAGATCAGACTTAGAGTGATGCTCCTGATTACAGGCACGCACCACCACGTCCAGTCTCAACTGCCATCTCAGTGTGCCCCAGAGATGGGGCCGGCGCAGCAAACTGGGGATCGAACCCTGATCGCTGCATTCTGCTGAAGCAGGTGCTTTAGTCCGCTGAGCTGGCCAGCCAGCTCCACAATTACTTTAATATAACCACAAGAGTAAAATCAAGGGCAAGGACCGTTTCCCTAAGCCCGGGTCTTGTCTGGCGCTCAGCAGCTCAGGAAAGGTGCTGACTTGGCTTCTCCCAGTGCGCACGCGGTGAAAACCGTGCAGTGGGGAGATGTACCCCAGAGGGGGCTCTTGGGCAGGAGCTGCTTGGTTTTGACCTTGGCGATTTCATCAACTGAAATTGCAGTCACTTCTTATCAATCGTATTTGTTAGACATCAACTTAGGTTGAATGAGGAAGGTGGAATTTTTGTATTTTGCAAGCAAGATACCTTAAATGAAGGCCAAAAAACCCCCTACATTTACACTCACATCATTGTTACGAGGAGGAGTATGGCCAGGGGGAAAGGTTGCAAGCTCATGAGCGGGTAGTCACTTAAATCACTTTTAGTTGATTTAGCTTTTTCCGGTACTGGAAATCGAACTCAGGACCTGATGCTTGCCAGGCAGGTGCTTATGCCACTGAGCTATATCCCCAGCCCGCTTTTAGTTGTTTTAGCTGGGTAGTCATACACTGTACCACCACCAGAATGCCTAGTGGTAAGAACAGAAGGACAAGTATTGTATAATCTAGAAGATTATACTTTAAACTCACTTTAAAGACTTCTGAAACCCTGAACAAAGAGAACTTTAAAGAGTAACACCAGTTCATTCACAATGTATTCTCCTATACCTTTTTATCTTAGCAATCATAAGAAACCAAAATGAATGAAAATAGAATAGAAACTGATCTTTGTAAAGCACAGCAGTTCTGAGAATATCCAGTAATATTTCTTAGCTGAATTTCAGCACCCATTATAAATGAAAACCTATTTGGAAGAAACTGGACATTAAAAGCAAGTGTTTCCACATGCAAAACTCTCAAGGAAAACAAAGTGCCATAACATAGCTTAGCTTTTCTGTTGGACTTCCAAAGACCTTGTACTCTACCAGCAAGACTAATTTTGTGTTTCTCAAAATTTCTTTGCAAAAGGAAGTGGCACAAAGCACTCAAAGCCTCACCATTATATTTCCTATTTCCTGCTTGTTGGCCATTTCATCCTAAATCCAGGGGCTGCATTTCTTTCTCACACATGACCTTCCCACAAGGCACTTTTTGAGGCTCCATGCTAACATTACCCAATCAAGCTCTCAGAGAATGCCACATGCCGTTACAGAATCCTCTGATTCAGACCCTCTGATACCCAGCGAGTCATTTCTTGCTGATATGGGTTGTGAACCTATTTTTACATAGTCTCTTGGGTCCCACACTGGCTTGTGCACAAAGTGTGAGGAGAATGCATAGGAAGCGGGCATGGGAACAATCACACTGAAGTGAAAAGGACCCAAACGGTGCACCTTGCTTGGGAAGCTAAGCAGGTCCTGGCCTCTGCCTGAGGAGGGAACCATGCGCTGATGCTCTGGAGGGGTGCACTGTTTTCTCTTCCACAGTTTAGCACCCTGTTTGTAGCCAGCCTCCCCAGGGAACCAGCGCCCGCATGCCCACACGCCCACCCGCCCGCCATCCCCACGCACCCACCTTGTGGCTTTGGACTTGGAGCAGAGCGTTTTGCTGGTGTCTTCCCATTTATTCCCTGAGCCTCTTCAGACACATCATGGTCAATCAGTGTGGTTGTGCTGCTTGTCTGACACAGTGGAACCAGGGTGACCTTGGGGCAGACGCTGTTGCCTGTGAGTTGGGAGAGAAAGGGAGGTTGTTAAGGTTTATGTTTAGTTGTTCCCCCAAAGCCTCATGCAATCATGGGGCAGGGACTTCTAGAGTTTGAGACTTGAGTCATGATCCACTGGGATTAGGTGTTTTAGTACTGATGGGACTGGGTCTGAGTACTGCTGGGATTACTTGACTCTTGATCCACTGGCATTATGTGTTTTAGTATGGATGGGATTATGGGTCTGAGTCCTTCTGGGATTATGGGTGTGGCCTTAGCCTATGGATAGGCTAAGGCAGAGAGCCTGAATATAATATAAGGAGAGTCAGACTCAGGTTGTTGCTCTCTGCACCCTGGTTGGTCAGTTGCCTCTGTCGCGATTGTTGCTGTTCTGCCACCATGAACTGGATGCTCTCTGCCCTGTGCCACTCAGCCTTGGGCCAGCTGAACATGGACTGAAACCTCCAGTAACTGTGAGCTGAATAAACCTTTCCTTCCTTCATTTTGAGTGTCGGGTATTTGTCCCAGCAATGAGTAAAAAGTAACTAAGACAGAGGTCAACAGAAAGGAGCGCACAGAGTGCCAAGTTACGTTGCTCTGGACTGCGCAAAACCACAGCTAGGCAGAGAAACATGCTTTCCTGGGGAGTCCCCACCCAGGGCACTGGTGACTTTGTGAGGCACAGGGACATGTCCTGCTCTAGAGCCTCAAAGGGCCGATGCAGCAGCTGCGTATCTAGGAGGACAGAGCACGAGGGACCCAGCGCTAATCTCTGAGCAGTGATTCTCCTCAGGGTTCCCTGGATGCGGTTGCCTGGCATCCAGTGATTGAAAGGACAAAGCGGGAGAGTACCAAGGGGACAACAGCTGACCCAGAGAGAAGACCCTTCTCACCCAGGGGCTCACACCCTGCGCAGCTGCAGCTGCACGAGGGACGCTCCGCGCCCACCTGCTCTCCAGAGAGAAGGCTGAGGCTGGACAAGGACAACTCGGAGCTTACTTAGGACTCCACAGCCTAGAAACAGCCTGTGTTTACACGAGTATTGTATAATCTAGCAGATTACACTTTAAACTCATTTTAGGGTGTAAAACACAGAGGCCTCAGAGGAGGGGCTGGGGAGGTCAGTCTGTTTCTGTGGAAGCAGTTACTAAGTTTGGCTGCAGACTCTGAAAAAGTCATCTCAGTGTTTGCTCTTCTGTGTGTACATTGCCTGCTCCTACGGTCAGCCTGGTGACGTTAGCAATGGCCTGGACTCCGCTTAAGAGAGGATAAAACGTCTACCAGGAAATCACTGGCTGCGTCAGAGCAGGACGGCTAAGAAGTTCTCGCATGGAGCTGGGTCTGCTGCTGCATACCTGTAACCCTCACACTTGGGAGGCTGAGGCAGGAGGATTCCAAGTTCAAGTCCCTCCTGGGTAATCTGGCAAGGGAAAATGAAAAATCCCAGCTGGTCAAATAGCTCAGCAGATTAAAACGCCTGCTTAGCTAGACACAGCACAGCGGCGTGGGGGACAGGGCTGGAGGGGTTGGGGTTTGATACAGGGGTGCAGCGCCAGCCCTGTCCCCAGAGCACACTGAGACAGCGATTGAGATCAGACGTAGTGGCACTGCACCTGTAATCCCAGCTCTTTAGGAGGCTGAACACTGGTGGATCACTAGAGTCCAATCTAAGTGGTGAGACCCTGTAGACCCTTACTAAAATAAAATAAAAAAGGAAAAACCTATGTAGCTCAATGATAAAGCACCCTTGGATTGAATTGCCAATAACAAAACAAACAAACATCATTTGGTGTAAGAAACAGGTTGTTGTGTTTGTTACGGGGGCCTGCAGCAGTTTGAACCCAGGGCCTCCAGATTCAGCTATATCTATATCTCTATCTGTGTCTATATCTATCTAGATAGATTTTTTTCTCTTTATTTTGAGCCTCATAAATTGTCTAGTGTGGCCTCAAACCTTCATCATTCTGCCTCCGCCTTCAGAATGCTGACAGTATAGAATTTAAAATAGTTAGAAAGAAAAGTGTCAGATTTTTCA
>PVKN010042073.1:0-10445 GCA_004027915.1 Capromys pilorides
TGGGTAGACAGATGGATAGATGAGTAGATGGGTGGATGAGTGGGTGAATGGATGGATGGATGATGGGTGGGTGGGTGGGTGGATGAGTGGATAAATAGATGGATGGATGAGTGGGTGGGTGGGTGGATGAGTGGATGCTTGGTATGGTGGGTGGGAGGATGAATGGGTAAGTGTGTGGGTAGATGGATGGATGGTGGGTGAGTGGATGGGTAGGTTTTCATATTAGCCACAAAAAAGCCTGGAAACTCTGGAGCTCTCTCCCTTCTGATTTTCCTACTCATTCTGGAGCCTGAGGCAATATGGACCCCAGTGGCTATCACAGCTTCCAGTGTGGTCTGCGCACTGGATCTGGAAGTACCGGGGGTGGGGTGGGCAGGAAGCCTCTCTCTGTAACTTAATTATCATGGATACAGCCAGGGACATATGTGTTTATACACTAGAGGGAGCAAATCACATCCCAGCTTTGGTAAAGGTTTTATCAGCTACTATTGAAGAGGCTACAAAACAAGACTATAGACTCCCCATAAAATAAAATGCTCAAATTGTTTCTTTTCAGAGGAGAAATTGTCATTATTAAAGTAAGAAAAAGAAGTTTTTGAGAAATTTTGGATTTAAGAAGTCCAGGAAGAGGAGTGTGGTGGTGCACACCTGTAATCCCAGTACTCTGGAGGCTGAGGCAGGAGGATTACCATGAGTTTGAGCCCAGCCTGGGTTAAAAAGTGAGTTTAAGGCCAGCCTGAACTACATAGTGAGACGCTGTCTCTAAAAAACAAAACAAACAAAAAGGTCTAGGAAAATGTTAAGACAGTTGTGATAAATTCTGATAATGTTTAGCTTGACCTAGGGGTTTTATTTTTTCCTTTTTTTTTTTGCACCAGGGTTTCAAGCTGGCTTTGAACTCACTATGTAGCCCAATCTGAGCTTGAACTCATGGCGATCCTTCTCCTGCCTCAGCTGTCCAAGTGCTGGGATTATAGGCATGTGCCACCATGCCAGGCTACCCTGAGTGACTCTAAAGGTGTTGTCACCTGGCCTTCAAAAAACTTTATTAGGAGGTAGATTTACATGTATATCACATGCATTTTTATTAAGGCACCCCTGAGACTGAAACTTTGAGGTTTTTAATTGCTAACTCTTTGCATTCTTTTTCCCATTTATGTGTCTATAAATAGAATTCAAGCATGTTTTATTGACTACAGTTTAATGTCCCCATTTGAACTTTTAAGTAGCCCTCTCTAATATTGAAAACCATATCAAATTATTTCTTCTTTTATGGGATCCTCTTAGGAATTTCTTAGGGGTCCCTACCTCACTACCTTTTGCCCTAACAGACAGAGCCTGTCACATTGCCCACTGATGAGCCTGGCATGAATTTGAGACAGCAGGATCCTAAGTGGCTAAAATTCCACAGCCTTGAGGCCTTATTTCTTTTTACCAGTGACCTTTGAGCTTCTTGTCTGTCTGCACATTCTTCTTAATGTATTAAGATTAAATTAAGAGAAATTTCCTACCGAGGAGTCTCAGAGTCTTCTTTTAAAGTCTCTGTCTAGAAGAACCACTATTTTCAGATGTTCCTTAGGATCACCATGATGTCTCCTGACAGCATTTAGAGTCCTTCTTCATCAGGCACTTGGTCTGATGATATGTCTTAATAGCAGAAAATACAATGTGCAGAATTATCTTAAATGCATAAGCCCTACAGACCTACATCCTAACTCCTTCAGTCCTCATGAGGGAGAGAGAATTCTCAACATTGCAATTAGCCTGGAAGAAATTGCAGTTCTTGAGCTTCAGGGAAGGGCCTGCTCTGAAGTATGTGAACTTCCGGCAGTGCCATCCTACTGGGCCAGGATCAGGGGCCTCCACACTGGTAAGCAGACCTGTAATTAGCCTGACACATCAAGCAGCTGAGCAGCTCAGGAAGGAGAATTTCACCCCGGCATTTACCGTGCAGTCCGCTGGCTCATCGCTAGCATTTATCTCTTTGCATTTATTTCCTGGTAAACATTCAGAGCCACACACACAGCTCATTGCTACAGGAACAACAACAACAAAAAACCAGACCAACTCCCATCTCACCCCTTCACATGCTTCTGGTCCAGGAAAACAACCTGTCTCTCCTCCTTTCCTCTAGCATTTTGGGTGCATGACCCAGCACCTCAGGGTGATGTGGCACCATTCTGTGTGGACACCCAAAGGCCTCAGTGAGTCTCTGACTGGCACGATGCCCCACACATTATCATGTGTCATTCCTTGATTTTTGACCAAGGAGAATAGTAACCCCGTGTTTGTCCCCTGTTGACAAGCATGACTCACATCCCAGGGGAGAAAAAATGGGATGGAAAGACATTTGTACACAGGACAACATGTGAAGTAAGACTGGTGGTTCAGTGTGAGCTGCGTCAGCCAGGCGAGCCCACGAGATCTCATCTGTGCAGAGAGGAGGCACTATACAAAGGGAGAGCGTACGTCCCGCAGCACCATCCTGGGAGCCCCGCCTTCCCCGCTGCATCACTCAGCAGAACAGACAGAGACCAGCTCAGTATGTTCAGGCAAAGGGAAGGACCAGAACAGCTCCAACAGGGAGCTGCAGGATTGACCGGGGCAGCCGGCGAAGGCCGAGCTGTGGAGGCAGGAGCTCCCTCACCTCATCTGTGCACCAGCTAGTGCAGGGGCTGCCGGGTACTTGCCCACTCACCTCGGCAGCGAAGTGCTTCCCACTGATGGTGTGCTCAGAACCGAAGGGCTCCTTGCTGTCCCCCCAGTGCAGGTGCAGCTGTATGGCGCGGTATCGGTGCGAGCCAAGGCCCCGGATGTACATGTCTGGGTGCAGGTTCAGCCTCACTGTTGGGAGTATGGGAGGTGCATTCAGAGGCCTGGTCAACAGGTGCCATGAGAGAGCAATCGAGTAGGCAGACCCTGCACAGGCTCCAGACGGGGTGCAGGGGGCTGCGGCAAGGTGTGGACCTGCAGGTCGGAAAGCTGCCCGCGCCCCCAGAGCATCCCACACCAACTCCAGGGCACTAGCACCTTCATGGTTTCCCCTGGAAGCTGATGCTGGCTATACTAACTGATGGACATTGGCTTGTGTATCCACATATCAGACCCTGAGCCTGAAGATACAACCTTTTAGGCTACAGCAGCAATAATAATTGATATTTAGGAAACACTTATCATACCCCAGATCCCGGCATACCTAATCTCCAGACTTATGGTACTCAAAACGATGTCCTTTTCTGGATGAAAACTCAAGAAGGTTAAAATTCATGTCCAGAGTCTGACAGTTCGTGAACAGGCGACCAAGACTCAAATCCAGATGTTCTGGAAGCTAAAGCCTGGATGCCTCCCCCCACCCCGCCCCGCCCACATCCCTGCAGCTGAGCAGCTCGGTCCCGCAAGCAGCTCAAGATGACCCAGAATTCGTGCTTGCAGTGCAGCCAGCAGATCGAGGCGCTGCTCCTCAGTCCTGAGACATTACCCAGCGCGCCTCCGTAGAGCTCCCCCTACTCAGCCCCTTCTGGGTGTCTCAGGGAGCCCCCTTCCTGTCACATGGAAAAGGGCAGGCCAGGGAGCCCAGGGAAACCCCAAATGCCCTCAGGTCTCTGCCTCACCTGAATGGCCATTATTGGTCAGGTTCAGCTGTTCCCCGGAAGACACGTTGTAACCTTGGAACTCAAGGGGCCCAAGGCTGGCGTCGTACTGCAGGATTTCGCTGTGCAGGTCTATGGGAGACTGAAGCAGGCCCCCACACGATGGGTATTTCTTGGACCAGTTCTTCTCCCCATTGGGACCTGGAAAGAGAGATTCAAGGCCAAGGTCAAGTCCATTTTCTGCAAAGGTATTGCCTCACCTACTTCTACATTCAATACAGTTACTGCTTTTCTTCCCTTAATCTTTAGAGATCTTTTTAAGACCCAGAGATCCCAGGCTACAGAACCAGGCCCAGCAAACACCTAAGGACCACTTGCTATAAAAGCATAATGAAGGAATCTGTTAGCCCTAAAGTCCCTAGCAGCTCATGCCAGAGAGTAGAGCTCCCCCAGTTCTATTTTGTACGCAACACACGTGCTCCCCATGTGGAGACCGCTGACTTTAGCAACTCCTCATCTGCTTAGTGAGCGCCTAGACTGGTCCAAGAGTTGCTTTGGATCTTGAGACACCACAGGGCCCCTGTAACCCCGAGATGGCCCCCCAGTGAATCTGCTGGGCTGTGTCCACCTGGAAAACTGGAGTCTGACTGGATGTAGCTCCAGGTAGCTCTTTATGGCTGGTGGATTTTCAGATATGATCTTCCTGACAGGAAACCCTGCAGGCCACCGACTCCATACCCTTATCTACAGTACAAAACCCAACCTGATATGGTTGCTTGAAAAATGTCAATTATAGGCCTGGAAGCTCAGAGCTAAATGCAGTGGGGTTTGTGAGGGAAAGGTATGGCAATGCTACAAACTAATTATTACGATATAATAGACAAACCATCCATGAGGAAGAACAGACTTAAGAACAAGAATCCTCTCAGGCTCAAGCTTCTTGCTAACTACCAGATAGTCATTCTGCTGGAAATGAAAATAAACATTCCATGTTCAGGTAAGCTATCCTACTCCCACGGGGAAAAATCCTTAAAGAATGCAAATCTATCTTTAAAAGATTATCTCCCATGGTAATTAAACTGAGGCTGAGGCCTCTCTGGAAGAGTAAGTAACTGGGGCACTGTGGCTCCGGAGGATTGAACAATGGGGCCCAGTGTTGGGTCAGAGCTGGGACCAAACTTTGCCACCTGGGACCCACTCAGTCCTGGGGCACAAGGAAGAGTGTCATGCATAATAAAGGGGAGAGGGGGGTCTTCTAAGGGGCCTCCCACAGACAACAGTGAGGCCTCACATGATGGGAGGAGCCTGCGCCTCCAGAATTTTGACTCCTACACCTTGTTCTCTAGGTAGGAGGATTCATTTAGAGTGAATAGAATCAGAAATAATATCTGGGGGAAAAATACTTGGTACTTTTGTTCATTTAATATGTTGCAAAGAATTGTTCCCAGGCTGTTTTATCATGACTGGATACACAGCAGAACTCTACTAAATTGTCAGAAATTGTCAGGCTGTCCAACTTTGCATGTAGCTTTTTGGAAACACTACAGCCTGATCAGATTTCAGTCTGCCCTTTCCCTGGACACCAACTTTCCCTCTCTCTCTCTCTCTCTCTCTCTCTCTCTCTCTCTCTCTCTCTCTCTCTCGTATTTGGCACAGGGTCTCACTACATAGCTCATACTCATAGAGATCCTCCTGTTTCAGCCTCCCCAGTGCTGGGAGTACAGGTGTGCACCACCACTCCCCGTCTTGGTGGATAGCTTGGGGCACCCAGGATGTGGCTGGCACTGCATGTGGTACTGGAGATCGAACTCAGGTCCTTGCACTTGCCAGGCAGATGCTTAGTTCGCTCAGCTATCTCCACAACCCCAATTTTCTTTCTTGTGTGTGCTATAGTCAAGGCCTCAAAGCTGCACACTCAAACCAAGTCAGCAACAGCCAGACAGTGGCCCAGAGGGAGGGCTGGCTGGATGATAGCAAAGCAGTCGGTCGGTCACTGCAGGGCCACAGTGGAGGAAGCGCAAAACCCAACTGAGGGGCAGCAGGGAGCACAGAGGAGCCATAGTAGACATTGCACTGGCCTCAGGGGTCTGGAGGGACACAACGTAGGGTGGCAGGCCTTTCTGAGCAAGGCTGCCTGCCTTTCTATGCACATGACACCGCACAACACCGCACAACACCACAGGACACTGCACGACACCGCTTGGGCCAAAAGCCAGGGTTGCGGAAGCTGCAGTCGGGCATAAGTGCTCAGGAAGTCAAGAGACGCAGCAAGGAAACTCCTCCTCACACACACAACCTGAGGCAGCTAGGCTGGAAGGGCTTGCTTTCTCCACGGGGCAGGTCCAAGCGGGCTCCCTAGACGCTGGTCCAAGAGCTATTTCCAGCTCGCTAAGCCCAGGCTGTGAACAGGGCCACACGTCTACTGAGGTTTAGCGAACATTTGCCCAAAAGAAGAGAGCCTGAGAAGACACTTGTGGGAGGAGCATTTCTTCTTCATGGTGCCCCAAACACTGTTTGTTGGAAGACAGGACCAATAAATTGTTTATTGGAAGGTAGGGCCAAATTAGGCATTTGTAGGCAGGAAAGACTAAGGGTATTAAAGGCAGCAAAGTCGGTACTGGCAAAATTTTCATTGGAAAGAGAAGCGGCTATATTGGACTAGGAGAATTTAGTAAACGAGGCTTCAGTGCTGGCTGCCTCACCACCTCTGGGAAGGACCCTGAGCAGGTCAGGTTCCCAGCCTGTGACACATATAGGACAGTTGAATACTGTGTTGTGTTCCAGAAGGTCCCTCGGCTCTCCATGTCTGAGATTTATTAGATCGTTAGGACAAAGTACCTTTACCCTCAGCGCCAGGTGAGTTTGAACGAGTTGAGAGAGTTGCTCATGCCAAGGCAGCACCCGTGACCAGGTGCCTGGTGGGAATCAGCTTGAGAAATGATGGCACAGGGTACCACTGAGCCTGGGCTAGCTGGCGCGTGGGCAGACATCTGCGGATGGACGTCTGCATCAAGAACCTGCCCCTGGGGGCCAGGGAGATAACTCCGTGGTGCAAGTGCCTGCTTGGCAAGTGCAAGGTCGTGAGTTCAAACCTCGGTCCCTCAAAAAAAAAGAACCTTCCCTAGTGCTGGCCAGAGAGCTCCCGGGGCCCCAACCACAGACTCTGATGGCAGAAGGGCCTAGAAAAACAGCCTTTCTGTCCTACCTCTTCTTTGCCACCACTTGTCATCAATGCCATGGCGGTTACTAATTTATTTCAGTCATTTTCATCCTCAGAACTGTACAACTCTATGACATAAGCAAGACAGGACATGGTCCACTTTATAGATGGGAAATTGGAGTTAAGTGATTTGCCCGAAGTTAGAGCTTGATCCCGACCAGGCCGCGTGGTGGCCAGGTAAGGACTCTCTCAGCCCAAGTTCATCCCCTGACTCACCAACCGCCGGAGCTCCAGCTCCGACTCCACCCACCATCCTGACCAGGCCTTGGGGCAGCCAGGTAAGGACTCCCTCAGCCTGTGTTCATCCCCCATCTCCTCAACCACCGGAGCTCTGACTCCATCCACAGCTCCTACCCACGGGGCCTCAAGACTGCCAGCTGACCGAGCTCTGACTCACAGCCAGGCATGGCTGGAGGGCAAGCTTGGTGGATCTGGACCCAAATTCCCATAGGCGCTAACGGCATAACTTCACCAAAGTGCAGAGATCACTGCTATACAAAATGATAAAGAGAAGGAGTAAGATGCAATCTCAGGTCCTGAGCCCACCTAGAACAAATACAAGAGACACTACCATGGAAGAAAATGTGAATCATGCAGCCAAAATCTCTGAATTGGTAGCATCTGAGGTAGACAAACAAGTGCAGAAATGCATAGAGCAACTCAGATCAGAGACAGCAAAGTTAGAGCTTGGCTTACTAATGGTTACATTGCTTAGATCAAAGAATTTCTGTGTCCTTCCCTTTCAATATGTTCTAGAAGAGTCTGTGCACCTGTCTCCTCCTCTCCCACACTCTCCTTGGAAGCGAGGACTCTATTCGCCCCAGTATTTCCTACAGCTCCCGGCATGGAGCAGGCCCTCACATAAAGACGGAGCCGGGTTCTTAGTCCCGAGTCACACTTGCTCTTTTTTTTTTTTTTTAAATGGGAAGAAGGCACTCACTTCAAACCCCTCATGTATTGTTTCCCTTCCAAAAAGTAAGAGGAAGTTGTTTGCTACAATTCAGAATGTACCCACCCAGCTGCCTAGCTTACCTGGAGGAGGACTGGTTCCATTTGGACCACTTGCTGAAAAAGACATGTGGTATTTCTGCATCGGAGTCTGTGAGGTGGCCTGCCAAACATGTGGCTTCATGGAATCCTGTGGACTCTCCCACCAGTATATGACAGCTCCTGTCCCCTTCTCAAACAGCTGGAAACAGTGCCAGAACAACCACTTCTCTTTGTGGCTCACAAAGAGAGACAGAGGTGCCACAGGCTAGATGCCAGCACAGCCAATATCAAGTGTCCAGTGACAAGGGGCTTTATGTACAGGTGTGGCTTGGGGACACAGTAGGTCCAGCCATGTTGGAAGCCACACCATTGCAGTATGTCCACCAAGTTTCAGCTTTCACCCGTGCCAAAGACTTTCCTGCCAGGGAATCTCAGTGAGATTCTCAAAGTGCCACTGCCTTCTCACTACGCCAAACACCTGGCTTTGCTTTCTTTGGGTTTTGACTTTACCTCTTTGCTAGGTTGGCTTCTTCCCAGGATGTGACAAAGGAGATCAGCTGTATCTCACAGTTTGTTTTCCCACATAAGCTCAAGGCATTATTTCTTTCCAGTTCATGTGTTTTCCTGCTCTAGGCAAAAAGCAGCAAATAGATTTTCTGTTTCAAAATGTAACAAGGGATTCATGTGACACAGTTCAAAATGTCTCGTGATTTCTAACTATGACTTATAAGGCTCTGTGCTTCGGGACCTGCATTAACCAAGGAATGAAGTGAACCCCACACCGTCCACGTGGACAATTCACAAGTCATGACCAGGCCTGCTTCATCTTCACCAGCTACATGGATAACTCTGAAAGAAATCCACTTAGATTTTATCTGTACAGATCTCAGTATGTATCTTTAAAACATGACCAGGTACAAAACCACAGTATTGATATACAGTATTGATACCTTCATATTATTGAACCCAGTCAGCATCCACATTTTTCCAGATAGGTCATCACTGTTTAACGCTTTATGTGGAGAGTTCAGGACTCAGTAATGGCTCACACACTGCAAGCAGCCCATGAGTCAAAGCCCAGATTAGAGCTGGTGAGTGTAATCCATTCCTCCTCAGAGTATGACTGGGTCCCACGCCCCACCCCTCACCCCTCAACTGAGAATCTGAGAGTGAGGCCAGGCTGGCCCACCCTGGGGCCTCAGCTGGTCATAGAGTCTGGGGTTTATGTCATCACCGCCACCTCCACCCTAGGCGAGGCCTTTGCAGTGTTCCTGCAGGTGACGCAGCCCCAGCCTTTCTCGGCTAACGGGTTCCCTCTCCTGCTGGAACCAGACTGATCTGGTGGTGGCCTGCTTTTGGCACTGCCCGTGGAAACAGTCCCTTCCTCTCCAGCACATCTGCCTTTCCTCAACAAGACAAAGCAGAGCGCAGATATTTTTCCCAGCCTCACAATGTCCCAAACTGCCAAGGCCTTCAAGGGCCTTTACACACCTCCGCAGCCCATGGTTCTTATGTGAAAAACCTCCTTGAAATGCTTTCTTTTCCTCCCTTCTCAAAACTCATCCATTTTTTCCAACTCTAGCTGAGTTCCCAGTGCCTTCGCCTCCAGGCTGAATTCTTGGCCAGCCAACCCAGGAACCCCAAGGCACAGTGATCTGATTCACTCCCTGGCTGACTCCCTTCCAACCGCTGCCTGCCAATGAGCACAGAAGCAGCCCAATCCGGACAGAGCTCTGGACAAGGACTCAGGAGACAGAGAGTATGACCCTGAGAAGACAGGGAAGGTGGCGGCAGATCCCATAGGCAGAGGTCAAAATTAATCCTGGACTGAAGAAGGAGGCCCCCAGTGAAGACCAGACTGAGCAGCCTTCCTGGAAACGATATCCCATAGAGTTAAAAACAAAACAGAAAAACATTCCAAAATCCTGGACCTCTGTAGGCTGCAAAAGGAGACCAGAGGGATGAGCTGGCAGCCCAGGCGCCTCCCATTCTGAGGGTATGCAGTATACCAGGGAGCCTAAAACAGCTCAGGCACACTCTTAAAAATACACAGATTCAGGGGCTTTTTTGTACTGGGGGTCAAACTCAAGACCTTGTGCTTACCAGGTAGGCACTTAAGCTGCTGAGCTATCTCCCCTGCTCCTACATATTTTCTTAATATGCTCTGTTGTGTTTTAAATGTTAATCACAGAAAATTTCCAAACAGGTATAAAATCGAAGTGTAATACCATAGCGCTGTGTATTCGTCTGGGCCAGGCCCGCGAGGCAGTGTCAGGCCCACCAGGGCCAGACTCACCAGGTGAGGTTCCTCCTACGCACCGCCAGCACAGCCTAACGTCATCAGGCAGCAACAGGCCCGCCAGCACCAGACTCGCCAGGCAGCGTCAGGCCCACCAGGCAGCACTAGACCCGCCAGGCAGCATCAGGCCCGCCAGCACCCGACTCGCCAGGTGAGGGTCCTCAGGCCCACCGCCAGCACAGCCTACTGTCAACAGGCAGCACTACGTCCGCCAGTGCCAGACCCTCCAGGTAAGACTGCTAACCCGCTGCCAGCGCAGCCTACAGCATCAGGCAGCATCAGGTCCGCCACGTGAGACATCCTCTGGCCCACCTCCAGTGCAGCCTATCACCCAGTGCCAGACCCG
>PVKN010042074.1:0-10445 GCA_004027915.1 Capromys pilorides
GATCCCTTAGGGTGCCTCTTAGTATTGCCATGCCCTGTTATTAAGGTGAATGGGAAGCTACAACAACCTAATACAGGCACAATGATAAATAGTCCAGAGCCTTCAGGAATGAAGGTATGGGTCATTCCACCAGGGAAAGAACCAAGACCTGCTGAGGTACTTGCTGAGGGCCAAGGGAATATAGAATGGGTAGTAGAAGGTAGCTCCAAATATCAGCTACTACCCCGTGATCTGCTACAGAAAAGGGGACTATAATTGTACTATTTCACCACTGTATATAGTTGTATTACAATATAATATGGATAGATTTAGTACCAGTTCTTAAGGATTAACCTATGTCAATGTTGAAGGTATGAGTGCATTTCTGTTTATACGTAGGATGGTATAGTTATAACAATGTTTGGTGCAATTATATGCATATCTCTATATCTGGAGACTGATTTAAAGAAATATGTCTAATTGTGAAGTTGACAAGGGGTGGATTGTAGTGGTTGATACATTGTGTCAACTTGGCTGAATACCTGGTGGTCGATACATTTTATCAATTTAGCTGCATTGCCTGGCTGTTTCACACTGTGAGCCATAAGGGCCGTGCCCCAGAATAACTGAGTTATTCTAGAAGCTCCTCAGCTTCTAGATTGGACCCTTCAGCATTCCATAGCAGATTCTTCTGCTTTCTGTTGCAAACACAATGGCTGACTGTTAGAGATTGTTAGGAACTGGTAGAAACTGGTAAAGACCAGTAGAGACAAGTAGGGATGGAACACTGCAGTGAGTATAAAAAGCCTTGTGACTGAATCCTTCAGTTGGGAGTGTGCAGACACTCTCAGCACACTTCCCCATCTGACTCTGGGACTGGCACATTTTGTGTTATATCTGTTCCTTGTATTATATCTGTTCCTTGTATTATATCTGTTCCTCTAGTAAAGCCCTGACTAGGACAGCTAACTACCAAGCAAACAGATATGCTGGTCACCCTTCAACTTCACCCTAGCAAGGTACAGTCATTCCTCAAAATCTACAGCGAATTAGCTTTAGGATCCCTCCTAGAAACCAAAATCTGCAGGGGCTGAAGCCCCTTACATATAGTGGCACAGAGTAGAACCTCAATACTAATAATATATGACCAATAACAGCTAATGAGCTATGATTTTATTAATTCATTTAATTAATTTATATATTGAGTTAATGATTTAAAGATATTAATAATCATAGTACTTATATCCAGATGGAGTTATAGGTCATTAAAATTTCATATTTTCTCTTTTTATTATTTATATTATTTATTTTCTCTTTTACTAAAGTACATGGTCTATGGGGTCTCACTATATAGATTAGACTCATAGTGATCCATCTGAGTTCAGGCTCCCAAGAGCTGGGATTATAGGCACGTGTCACCATGCCCAGTCTCAATTACTGTCTCCAGCATGCCAGGGATCAAACCTTGGCCACTCTGTCTGCCTAAGTAGGTGCTTTAATTTGCTGAGATACTTGGCTGGCCCTCTATTTTCTATACTATATGAATGGACTAAACCACAATTGCATGGTTTTATAATAAAATGTGACATCACACACATTCTAGGAAACCCAATCATATGAAATAAATATATCAACTTATGTCAAATTTGCAAGGAGGAGCTGCAGTTCTACAGTTATTCACAGGAACAATGACAGCTAAATGACTTGGAATAGATTACTTCCCCGTTGTGCTCCCCCACCACCACCCACCTCCATTATTTTTGAGATGAAGCCTATGTCATCCAGTCTGGCCTTGAACTCACTATGCAGCCAGGGTGGTCTCAAACTCATGGAGATTTTCCTGCCTCAGTCCCTGAGGGAGGACCTCACTAAGCATATGTGTGCTTCTGATAGTAGCAAGAGAGCCAAATGAGTCATGTCTCTCAGCACCAATCTCCTTGTGCAATGTGTTTCACAAACACTCTGAAACTAGCTATGTTGGCTTGCACTGATCAAGGAGATATTAATAGACTTAACCATCCCAAGTATATAAAGTGCTCATATTTCAAAGAACTTTCTCTCTGATTTTTGGTATTAGGTGTCCTGGGGAAATATCCGGCCTAGCCCACAGGTGGTGGATCAAGCCAACAGTCACACACCTGCAATTGAGACTTACACCCTAGTCTGAGTAAAGCCAGTAGATGACTGCCTAAGTGCAAAGTGAGTCCAGACAATATCAGGTGGAATAACACCCACCTAACCCTGATCCAACTGATGACCTACAAAACCATAAATAATAACACAGATGAAAACTTTCTGATGCTTCAAGTCATTAAGTTTTGAGAAACAGACATAATTTCTCACAATAATCTTCAAGATATAAATTATTATATACTTATAAAGTGAGGGAACAGAATTGTAAACTACTGAAGACAGTAAATGACAGAGTTAGAATCTGAATCCAGGTCATCAGATTGAAAATCTTTTAATTATGCCCCAAGAGATGAGAAAGATGACTTGAAAAGATTATGTGACATACCTAATCCTCACAGACTGATAAGAAGGTGATTATAAAGGGAATAATGGATAACTCTGGGGCCTTAAAAAAGAGAGAGAACTGCATAAGAAACTGATTGCTTGAATTAGAAATAACCTCACATGACTATGCCTGAAGCTCTAAACAGATGGTACTAACACAGTGCATGCAAGCAAAAAGGAATATTGCTATCATGTGCAGGGCTGGCATGGGTCTACTCACCAGACAGAAAGTGATGTTCTTGAGATTCATAATTGAATGCGTTCTCCATAGGTTGCAGCTGGACACCTCAGGGAGCAAAGGAAGAAATAGCATTTCCTGCAGACGATTTTCTTGCCTACTGAAGGGTCTCAGGTCTGCAGGCCACTGGGGGTCAATGGGCTCAGAAGAGAATCACCCTGTAGACTAGAAACATATCTTCTGAGACTAGAACACCGGAAACAGCTTCTAAATTAGCAAAAGGAGAAGGAGAAAACGAAACCTTCCATTTCCCAGTAATTTGATCTTAGATTTTTTCAGCTTCCTCCTCCATCGTCCAACATTGCGACATTACCTCTTTTGGACGCATATCCCCCATTCCACGCTACTCAAACAGAAATGGGAATCAATGCTACCAAAACAGGATATAACCAGGAAGATAACGGAGAGGAAGAGAATTTTAGAATCTGTCTTATTGTTAGAGTATGGAGTCCTCCACTTGCATACAAATGACACCATGGATCGTTCCTCCTGTCTTTCTTTCCTCAGCTGCTTCTAACACACAAATTCAGATTAAGTCTTTCGCGATTCGGTTGGCGGGTTCGCGCGGGTTCACCCGCGTTCCAGGATTATACCAGCTTCCCCAAATTTCTAGCGTTCATTAAGTTTAATGCAAGGCCCAGCTTGCAAGGACTGGGTACCAAGAACCGACTGGGGTCTCTATGCTAGGGAGCGGCCCTGGAATCGGGAAAGCGCCTGTCGGGTGCAATCGCCTGGTGACCTGGGTCTTCCACCCGGCACCCTCCACCGTACCTCGTAGGGTCCGCGATCGCTCTCAAGCCTCCCTCTAGGCGAGCCGGCCATCAACCGTGTGCTCTAGGAAGGATCGCTCAGCTCTATGGTGCAGCCCCGCGCAGGCGCTTGGAGTGGCCTGCAATTAACCCGCTAACCCCCGCAGGGCAGTCGCCAGGAGAACGTGCCGTTTCTTGAGGCGGATGCCCGACTGGATTATCTTTCGGGAAATCTTCCTGGGGCTGGGTAGGTTTTCTGATTGGGTAGTGAGTCAGTTTCTCTCTTTTCCCTATCATGTATCAGATTCTCAGTGAGCTTTCGTTTTAACTTTTTTCCTGTTCACCCCCTCCCCGCGCCCTTACCACCCACTCTCCATCCCCCACCGTGGCATGCATCAGAGACATTTGGAACCCTTGTATCCCAGCCCAGGGTTTGTGACTCAATAGCTCAGGTTTGTGACCCGGTTCTCAGGTGGCCTTATGTTATGTTACTTGTTTTGCGACCACACTTTAAGAACCACTGCCCTAAATCTACTATGAGACAACTCAGGCCTCTAAACGTCGGGACATTAAAGCCGGAGGATCGCCCTGAGCTGGGGTCAGCTGGGCCTACACAGTGAATTAAAAGCCAGCCTGGACTACACATTGAGACAGACCCTGTCTAAAAAAAGAAAAGAAAAAACCAAAAACTGCTGCCCTAGAAATAAGTGATGCTCAGTAATTAATCCCTGAATTTCTGGGAAATGAAAGCAATTTGCAATTTAAAAAGACAGGAGATACCTTTCTAAGTATGCTTGCCAGTACAATGCTCTTAAAAGACCAAGACAGGGAGAAGAGCCTGAAATGCAGATGGATCAGAGTGAAAGGAAATTAAAATTTTCAACAAAGGCCTGCTCAGGATACCAGCAAAACCCAAAGGACATCTCAGGCAAGCCTGAGAACACAACATTTCTCCCTCTGTGTTGTGTACCACATGGCCTTGCAATGTAACTTCAGGGGGCTCTACTGCCTGGGTATTTGATGACCTTAAAATGTAACCTAAGATATTCAGACACCTTCAGCAACTCATGATGTTACCAAGGAAGAAACATCATGGTGAAAGGGTGTGGTGGAAGCACAAGCTTGGAAGCAAAGCAGGGGAACAGTCACAGCAACAAGGGCCAGAGATCATATATGACAGCTATATTCATGTCACCCTGATCCACCCAGACATATCTAGAAATGTGCTTTCCAAGTCTGCTAGGCATTTCTTAATCCAGTCAAATTCGTGTATTACTATTAATATTCACACAAATCCAGCTAAATCTCTACATTTGCATACATTGACTTTTTTTTAATGTTATGTATTTGATTCAGGGTCTCACTATGCAGTTTGGACTCATAGTGATCCTCCTGCTTTCAGCCTTCTCAGCGCTGGAATTACAGGCGTGCACCACTATGCTTGGCTAAGGTTTGAATATTAAATGAAATTTGCATTCTTGTGATAAGTCCTGCTTGTTCATGATATGGGATGATATCGTGATATATTATCCATTTTACCTGTTAGTGCATTTGATTTGCTAAAAGTATTGTATTTGTGTTCTTGAGGAATACTGGCTGGTAGTTTTCTTGTAATGTGTTTGTTTAGTTTGGTATCAGGGTCATAGTGGCCTCAAAAAATGATTAGAAAAATATGGTAATCATCCTGAATGATTAGAAGAGTTTTCTTGGGGAATGTATCCAGAACAGGGTTATCAAGAAACCTGTCTTTTCTACAGATTTTTATAGAGCAAAACCATAAAGTGAGGCAACTCTAAGTGGAACATGGGAACTCATTAGGTGGATATGAGGTGGGACAAAACTATGGCCAACCAATAAGATTATAAGCACAACTGCTAGGGTAAAATTGATTAAATCAGGAGCAAATAGAGAATCAAGTCATGCAGCAAGTGGGCGTGGATACAGAACAGGGACTTTTCCTATAGGGGGTTGAGTTAGTGACGCTTCCTGGCTTTTTCAAGGTGATAGATACCTATTTAGAATATCAATCCCTGATATCTATCTCTAGGGAGCTAAGTGGCTGCATTTGTTTAATCCTTTGTCTCAACGTTTGGCCCACGGCAGGAGTGCCTGTCTCTCCCATAGTTGCAGGATTTCCTGCCTTCTATATTGGGTCCATTGAGGGCCCAGACATCTCACTGCCTATAGTACATCTATGTAACTCAACTGCCTGCAACATTAACATGCTAATGGTTTGCCTGGAAGAAGATACTAAATTCCCTCTTTGTCTTTGAGTGATATTAATTTTTCTGAGTGATACCATTGCTACCTTAATATACTGAGAAATAAAATTAAGTATTATTAGTACTTGTTATGTGAGATGAGAAGAGGGCGAAGGAGGAAGATACAGAGCTGAGACCTGATGAATCGGGAATGAGTTTTTTTTTTCCTTTTTAATTGTAATTTTTTAAAAAATGTTTTTTCCTTTGAATGTGGTGCATCCAAGTTGTGTAAGCAACCAATTTTCTGGATTTGGAAACTACTGATTCAGTTCAGAGTTCTGCATAAGGCACAGCTTCCTGGCTAACTGTATAATTCACAGAACATCTCTTAATGTTTGGGGCTTTAAAATTTTGGTTGGTTTACAAGAAAACAAAAAAGGGTATTAAATGAGAGTAAGGGACTAGGAAAATGCCATAGGATTGACTGGCTACAATTTTGTATATACTTAGATTTCTAAATGTGTAAAAATGTGTAACTGCTTTCATCACATTCTATAGAGATTTATTAGAATATCAATGATTGATAGAAAATACCAATTCCAAGTTAAGTCTAAGATGTTTGATACTCAGAAAGACAATGATGTCATGCTTGAGTACCTATGTTATAGAGTAATAGCACTATGAAGCTTTTCTTCTTGCAGGTTAAGAATATAAGTTTACAGACCAAAAATTAGAGAAAAAGAAGGGCTACAAGAATAGCCAATATTTTTGCTCTAGCCCTCCAAGGTCAGTGAGGACTGACTAATTTGAAATGAACTTTTATTTGTTTTCTCAAGATGAAGTTTTAACGTAAGAGTAAATCCATTTCAAGTAATTTTTTCAGGCAGTTAACTAGTAGTGAGAATGCTAACTGTAGAGCTAACAACCACCAGAGTTGCAATCTATTCCATTATTTATTAGTTACGTGTCATCAGGCAAGTTAAAATTTCTTAGTAACCTGTAAAAGGGATAAAATATTCCCTAGTTATGGGATTATCAGGATTGACCATTTTTAATTTTATTTTTTCCTTATATATTCAGTACAGGGTCTCACTACACAGCTTGGACTCATAGTGGTTCCCTTAGTGTTTAAATCTCCCCAGCGCTGGGATTACAAGCAGAACACCCCAGAGTGGGGCAAACACTGCAGACAGTATCAGGGATGGAACCCCGGGTCCTTACACTTGCCAGACAGGCACTTAGACCACTGTGCTATTTTGGCAGCCTGAGGATTAATTGAGCTACTATAGGTAAATCACTTTGGAGAGTGTTTGGTATGTAGTATGCATTTAAACGCTTCTGCTTTGATAGTATCTTCAATAAAAACATGACAGTAATCTTTTTGCCCCATTTTTCTGAGCTTGGTTTTTATTCGTAAGTCTGAGGCCTGAATAATATTATTTTTAACTTTCTTTTTTTTTCTTTTTTTTTTTTTTTTTTTTTTTTTTTTTTTTTTTTGGTGGGACCAGGGTTCGAATTCATGACCTTGCACTTGCCAGGCAGGCACTCGTGCCATGGAGCTATCTTCACAGCCTCTGTTTTTAACTTGCAAAACTGAAAGTAGTGTGTTATTTTAAAAGTCTGGACTATGGTGAAATTTTTAAAAATGTTCTCTTAAGTTTGTGAAATACTGATAGCAAACTGTATAAATTATTTTGTTTATATTTCAAAAGAATCATAACCAGTGCTCTAAACTCAGATTCTTTTTTAAAGTTTACCTCCCACCCTTTATTTTATTTTGTTTTATTTGTACAGCACCAGTGATTGAACTCAGGACCTTGCACTTACCAGGAAGGTGCTTATACCACTGAGCTATATTCTTGGCTAAACTCAGATTCTGAAAGTAGAACGAGAGCTGATATATGATGGATGTGAATAGACTTATGTCAAGAAACACCACAATTCTCCAAAACCTTTAGAATTTAATTGGGATCAGACATCTCCTTTCCCTTCAGTGAAGTCACTGGTATCAGTTTGAAAAAGATCTTTAACTCTAAGTAATTGAAAACCAAGTGATTTAAAGAAATCATACCTCATACTTAAGACACTGTGTCCCTCAAAACATATGTTCACAACCTAATCTCTGAGAGTGTGAATGTGACTTTATTTGAAAATAGGGTTTTTATAGATATCAGCTAAGATGAATTAATGTAGGCACTAAATCCTTGCTGGTGTCCTTCTAAGAGACAAACTTAGACACAAAGGGGAAATGAAGAGAATGCTATACAGAGATGGAGGCAGAAGATGGGATGATTAAATCTGTAAGTCAGTAAATGCCAAAGATTACTGAGAGCTACTAGGGGGAGCATGGAACAGATCCTCCCCTTGAGCTTTTAGCAGGAACACAATCTATGTTTGTCTATTTCACTCAGTGGGTTAATACTCTCCAGTATGGTAGCTATTATTTGCATGCTGCACTTTAAATGTAATTTATTTTTTTTTGTGGGGGGAATAACAATGCTTTTTTATTTTTTTCAAAAACACAACAGTAGTAAATTCCCAATAATTGACACAATGCAGATTGTTGTCCTCGTAGTAGTTATACAGAGCACAGGGTATAGACATGATAATTTTTCTAATCAACATTGGTACAAAAAATTTCTTCTCATTGAACTAAGAGAAAGTAGTTGTATACATAGTCCAGTGTTCCATAATTGCAACGGATTACTAGCAGAACTGGTAATGTTGCAAGCTGTTGATTTAAGCCTTTTACAGCTCAGCATACTAATCTAGCTTTACATTTTATGCCTCATTGTTAAACTTTTCTGCTGGGTGGTTAAGGGCAAGTTAAAGCAAGACCTGCATAACAAAATAAGGAACTTTTGTATTTCCCAAGATCAGTCAAATCCCCTCGGGATTTACTTTGAAATCATGTACAGTGCTTTGTAGAACTATTGTCAGTGTCAGTTGTCTGGATGAATCACAGCCATTGCTTGACCAGTTTACTCTCTGTGAAAACCTGAGAGAATGTTTTCTCTCTAGGTGACTCTCCTTAGGCACACCATACATCATCTATTCCTTTCCTATGTGGTCTCATAATCTCCTTGAATAGAAAATTTGGGAAACCACTGAGTTATAGGATGTTACAGCACAGGTTCTCTTATGTTCTGAGTCCTCACTGACCTTAAAGGGCTAGTGCCAAAATATTGGCAGTCCTTGTAGCCCTTCTTTTTCTCTAATTTTTGGTCTGTGAACTTACATACTTAACCCTCCAGAAGAGAAGCTTCGTGATGCTATTACTCTGTAACATAGGTACTTGAGCTTAACATCACTGTCTTTCTGAATATCAAACATCTTACACTTAACTTGGAATTGATATATTCCATCAATCATTGATATTCTAATAAATCCCTATACAATGTGATAAAAGCGGTTACACATTTTTACACAAACATTTAGAAATCTAAGTATATATACAATTGTAGCCAGTCCAGCCTACAGCATTTCTCCTAGTCTCCTACTCTCATTTAATACTCTTTTTTGTTTACTTGTAAACCAATCATTTACTTGAGAGAGAGTATAGCAGTAACTAAAATTGCATGAGAAGCAGCACAAATCTAAAGGACAAGAATGACAGGCATTCCAAGCATAATTTTAGTGTTACCCATTGCTATCCTCAGTGTGAAAAATATGTTGGTGGTTCTTAGGACCATTATCTAACATTTAAACGTAATTTAATTCAAGGCCAAAGAAATGAAAAATTCAGTGCCTCAGGTGCTTCAGCCTCAGTTTTAGCGATTAATAGCCGCAGGAGAGTACTAGCTTCTATGTGTGTCCACGGATATAGAAGGTACTTTCCATGAGCTCGCCAGTTACACTCTCAAGGACTGACTCAAAACTAACATCAGAGTCCCCGCACACAGCTACCACCTCCCGCCAGGACCCCGCCCACCGGCCACAGAGCTGCAGTCCTCCAGACTTCCTAGAGGAGCGGATTCAGCTCATTTCCGGTGCGCAGGCCGGAAGGCGCTTCCGCCTCTGTGGAGACGGGGGCGGGGCCCATCTAGGGAAGTGCGACTGGGAGGTAGGGCAGCGCGGCCCGGGCTCCTTCCTTGGTCGTCCTGGCTGCAGCCTGTGGCTGTGACTGTGCCGCGGTCCGCCTGGCCCGGGCTCCCTGTCTGTCGGCCTTCCGGCTGCCCGCCCGCGTAGCGCTTCCTCGGCGCCTTCGCTCCTGGGACTCCCGCTACAGTGAGCCGGCGCCGCGGTGTGCCCGGCCTCCGCCACTGTGCAGGTTAGAGCTCGCTCCTGGGCGGGGCTCAGCCATCCTCTGGGCTTCCTCAGTTTGGGCGAGATCCTCAGTCAGACGCTGGGAGAGCGCCTTCTTTTGGTAGTTGTGCAAAGGAGCCGAGTTAGGTAATGTATGCCCTACTTACTGCGGCGGGCCTCTCGTTACTTTTAAGTCCTGTAATGGCAAGGGCAGTCTTAGCTCTTGGCTTAGCGCCTCACACAGGGTCCGCACACATTGGTCCTCAGAAGATATTAAAGAAGTGGGTAAGAAAACTCAGGCCCTCTAGCAAAGGGCACTTTGATTTGGTTGGCAATGCAGGTGATGGCAGCATGGACCTAGGCGTCAGGCCATTTGGTTTAAGAGCAGACCAGACTCCATCACTTACAGACTCGTGGGACAGTTGCATGTGTTCCTTTTTCTCCAACCGTTGACCTGAAAACGTAGAACGATGTGAGGGTAAAGTGAAATAGGAGCACTTGTAAAGCAGGGGCTGG
>PVKN010042075.1:0-10515 GCA_004027915.1 Capromys pilorides
GTGTTTTCTGTGGAAACTACTTTTGTTCCCCAAGGTAAGAGCCAACTGTCCTTTGCTTCAGTAAAATTAAAGAAGGGTATGAAGTTTGATGCTAATTCTCAGTAGAGACTGAAACTTAAACGACAGCACATAAACTCTCTGGATTTCTCATTCTCATTCAGAAAACACATATTATGGGCTGTTATTCTAATAAAATTTGCTCCCTTTTGTGATACCACTGAGAATGTTGCCATTTTGTTTTCCCTCCCTCCCTCCCTTTTTAGCTTTCTGAGACAGTCTTGTCAGACTGGCCTTGAACTCACTATATAGCCTGGGCCAGCTTCCTGTTATGGTTTGTGTCTGTCCCCCTCAGAGCTTCATGCAGTCATGGGGTAGACTTCCGGACTTTGCGATTAATTCATCACCTAGTGCTGGGACTATGGGCGTGAGTGCTGCTGGGACCATGGGCGTGAGCGCTGCTGGGACCATGGGCGTGAGCGCTGCTGGGACCATGGGCGTGAGCGCTGCTGGGACCATGGGCGTGAGCGCTGCTGGGACCATGGGCGTGAGCGCTGCTGGGACCATGGGCGTGAGCGCTGCTGGGACCATGGGCGTGAGCGCCGCACCTGGCCCGGGGCAGATAACCTGCACGCAACGTAAGGGAGACAGAGCTGCTCTTTGTTGCTACTGTTGCCACGACTTCTCCTTTTTGCCTTTGCTCTCTTCCACTGCCACGAATGGCTGCTACCTGCCCTGTTCCACTCTGCCTGGGAGCCAGCCTAGTATAGACTGAAGCCTCTAGTGTGAGCTCAAGAACCCTTTCCTTAATTTTGGGTGTTGGGCATTTTGTCCCGACAACGGGAAGAGTAACTGAAACAACTCCAATTTATAGCACTCCGGCCTCAGCCTCCTGAGTTGGATTACAGGCATGCGCCACCATACCTGGCTCTGATCCTATTTTTATGTGTTATGCCTTACCTCCAAAATGTTATTATCTTACAATGCTAAGAATAGCAAATTTACTGGTCTCATTATATTTGAACATAAAGGTAACTAGAGCAAGCAGCGAACTGTACCTAAGAGAAAGTAACACTAATCTTTAAAAATACACTAAACATATACTTAGTGCTAGGTAAGTTAAATGAATTATACTCATCACTTCTGTTTCATGTGAAATTTGTTTCTAAATAATCCACCTTGTGTTTCTGAATGATATCACAGAAGTAAAAACACTAGTACTCTCTGAAGAATGGTGATTATACAAAATGAAGGTGTAGTCTATGACAATGGTTTCACGTGTTGTCTTGCTAGGATACTCAAAATCAGCCCTTACATTTCCTAGCTACTCAACAGAAGATCCAAGCAGCCATGTCCAAGGCAGTGGCCTCAGGATAGCCATACTTCTGACTGAGGAGAGGAGCCACATGGCCTGGACTAGTTACAAATCTAACCTCCCACGCTTACATGACTAGAAGCTGAATGTAATGCTTTCACAAAAATATGTTGAATTTTAATTCCTACAATAAATATTAGGTAAATGCTCTAGTACATTTAAAATATGCTCTTTAATAACAAACCTCAATTTCTTTTTAAAGAAAAACACGATTTATTTTATAGATCTCTGCATTGTAGTTGAAATATTCTACTTCCTAGGGCATGACTAACAGGTGCAATCTTTTCAAATGCCCCCCACCTAAAAAAAGAGCCCTTGAACAAAACCAAACCACAGTAACTTAAGACTTCCATGTATGAGACAGCAAAAGAAAATTCTATTCATTTTATTTATAGAATCTTTTCATTTCTGATTTAGCAATGTAAAAAGAGAAAAATTCATCAGTTCTTTTACTGTTTGTGAAATCTCTTACCTCTAGTTACCCTGACTCCTATCCTATGAAAATAGGTACTACTGTGTTTATGAAAAGTCTTTCTCCTTTAATAATATAATTACAGATCCAGACATTAGTTCTGAAGTGAACAGTTTATTTTTTGCCAAAACAAGGCCAGCACACAATTTGGCACAAATGGACATAACTGGAATTCACTGGTAACCAACACATGGATCAGAAGAGTGAAGCTTTTGTGAGCAAAAGGCTTATGCATCTGGTACCTGGAAAATGTCTTCATTCCTTGTCAAGATATGTACTGACATTATACCTGATAGTAAAGCATGAACCTAAAATATATATTCAAGGCAAAAAGGAAGAAAAATAACTTTTAAGGAACTTCACTTTAAAAGTCCCTCTACTTCCAAATTACCAAGGATCTAATATGGGGTTAAAGGAGAGAAGATTCAGAATAATTTAAAAGAATCTTAGATTTTTTTAAATAAAATATTATATAGATAATAAGATTTTAGATACACTAGAAAAGCAATTCTTTCCATAAAAACTATTTTAATAAGCACATAAGATGCAAACATGAGCCACTTTATATTTATTAATGTCTTACAATACCTACTACAGCTGTGACGCCTCAACAAAACAAAACAAAAAACACCTTTTTTTTTTTTTAAAGTTTATTTTACTTTGTTCAACCACATTACATATTTGTTTGTGCTTTGGCCGGCTCGGCCTTCCCTGGGGAATGGGGGGCAGCGCAGCACATGGGGCCTGGGATCGAGCCGCGGTCCCTGGGCTGTGGCCTAAACTTCCCGAGGCACGCGCTTTAGACCGCTAAGCTGTCTCACCAGCCCAAAAAACACCTTTGAGTGAGCCAGCAGCCCCCTTAAATTTTCTTTTTAAGTAATATACTTGCTATATAGTATTATCCTATTTCCAAAGAAATAACTGGAACCAGAGTTCAGAATATGTTCCAAAAGAAATCAGGATATTACTGTTGCTTGTGTTCTGTAGTATGTTACCTAAACAATTTCTCAGATTGGTAGGTAACAAAAAATATTAGAAGATATTGACAGAGGGGAAATAAATATAACTTCCAACTAGCTAGACGTCAGATATGCTGAGTTCGTGTTCCCCCAAACTGAAGAATGAATTCTAAGAAACAATGGAGGTTGAAAGCAGGAAAACTGGGCCAGGGAAATAGCTCAGTGGAATAAGTGCTTGCCTGGTAAACATAAGGTCCTGAGTTCAATCCCTGGTACTGGGGAAAAAAAAAAAAAAAAAAGTAGGAAAACTATTGAAAGAGCTCCTGAAAAGCAGGAGGAGACCTGAAAGGGGCTGCAGCAGAGTCCCTTCTCAAGGGAAGTTCTGGAGAGCAAAGTCAAGAGGTGGGTCAGATGATCAACTGGGAGATTACAAGGGTAGCTGATTCAGTAACACTGATCCAAGGCAGAAGCAGGGCAGGTTGTGCAGCAAGTGTCATAGAAAGAACAAAGACCTTCTTTAGGAAAGGGATGGGTCAGGGGGTCCTGGCCACCCACCAGGGTGGCCCAAGTCTGGGTAGATGTTCCCAGGCCAGGTGACCCCAAGTATCTCATCCCCTGGGGAGGCATGCAGGCCATTCTTTCTTTCAGCCTGGCTTCCAACAGGCTCCAGCCACGGTCTAATGCATTCTCATCTTCTCCCTTAAGGGCCTAGCCTTGTTTGACTGACTATAATATTTCTACATAGTTGTCTAATAATATCAGTGGATTTTTATTAGATGCCCCAACATAATGTGTTTCTAAACAAAACTTTTGTGGTAAAACAAAATTCCAAGTTAACAGGCTACCAAGATATAACTGCCACCGCCCCCCCTACCCCAAAAAAAGTGGAGAACAGGGTAAGAATCAAAGATTTTACATCAGCGGAAAACTATGGATTACGTCTAGTACACCCTTCCCCTTCAGCATTACTAGTTTTATTTCTGTTGTTTGTTTTCATCTGTTTGGCAACTCCAAGTTACATACAACTGCTAAGCATATATAAATTTGGTCTTGTATCCTATGAGTTCTAATTTAATTGACATTCCTCTTCCCCACAGGAAAAAACCTCAAAATTTTCAATTCACCCCAAAATTATTTTATTCCACATAAATCTGTGCTGTTGTAACATCTGGCTTGCTTTCCTACACGAACGAAGTAAATTATTTGACTTTGCAATGTTGCATCTGTATAAGAGCCATGATTCTTTTGTTGGGAAGTGCCTTCTAAACAGCTGTATATGAGGTGAGGCTGAGATGATCTCAAGAGGTTAAGACGGGGTTTACTGTACCTACAGCCCAGTCTTGCCATGGTGTTCATCTGCGGGACTACCTAATCCTGAGCTGTATCTCCAAACACCACTTTGTTTTTTTCCCTTCCTGTTTCTACCTCTGTTACTTCAGAGGTGGGTTTTCCTACCCAACAGAGCACTGCAAACACAATGCAGTTTCAGGTTGTCATCAGCCCTCCTCGTATTGAAAGAAACTTTCTTTTATTTTGAGGATTTCAAAGAGTTTTTTTCCCCCCTTTCTTTCTTAATAGCTAACAATGAGAAAAACACAGGGGGTAAAAAGACATACCAAAGAGAAGTTGCAAAGTTTCAGATCAGATCAAACAAGGGGGAAAAGCCATTTCTGGATTTCATTAGCATGTAAATGGTAGTAGATCTTAGTTTTCTACCATCCACATGTTCCACAGCTGTCTTCCACCTCCTCCTCCCTCCACGGCACAGCCCTTGCTCCTCATCCATTGCATGATACCCGGGAAGACAAAGACCACATGGATGAGAAGGTGGATCTTTTCTGTACACAAAGAACTGAAGCAAAGTTTATCTACATTACAGAGTAAGCCCCAAATATTTTTCCTTTTTACAAAGAACAGTTATCTTTGAAGAGTTCCTTTGGAATAGATTTTGAGCTTAAAGGGTAAGACTGGGTAAAAACAAAAAGATCGAGGGTATTCTCTTTTGGGTGTATGGCAAGAACACGGAAGACCTGGGACAGCGTCAAGGATGTGAGACACCTTATGAGGCAGTCAGTGAGTTTTTTTTTTTTTCTTTCCCATTCCTCAATTTCAGAAATATCAGCTTTCTAAAGGAAGTGAGGGGATAAAAGAAAGTTATGTAAGGATGGAAGCGGGAGGATACTGGCATGAATAGCAGGGAAAAAACCTTTTATTGTTAAACAATGAAGACTTGCTTAGTAGATTTGTGGATTTCACATTGGGCTTTTGAAGAATAGAACTGTATTTTCAAAGAAACATACACTATAGACCATGTAAATGAAAGTAACATAATGTGTACCCTATACTCACACCTATTACAGATTAGTGTTGGTGAATGGAAATGTATGAACCCCACCCACCATTAAAATTTTTTAGCAGATACATGGAAGAATTTTTAAAAAGTAACATTAACTGTGTTTCTCTTAGCCTAATATATCCAGAATATTATCATTCCACATGAACTAAGTTATTAACGGTGTTTTTCACACTAAGTCTTTGAAATGCAGTGTGCGTTTTACATTTCCAGCACATCTCAGTTTTAACTGGGCATATTTTGAGCACTGAAGCCATAGGTAGTTATTGAGCTGGATGTTGTGGATCTAGATTACTAAATTTGAAGCCCTACTGGCTTCAGAGCATCACAGAATAAACACTGTACTTGAGAGATGTGACTGATTTTAGGCTTATTTTGATAAATGGTTTTTGTTGTTGCTCCCTTTTCCCAACAGAGTTCGCAGGCTGGTCTTGAACTCACAGCAATCCTCCTGCCTCTGCCTCCTGAACAGTGGGACTACCAGTGCATGATGCCATATCTGGCTTGTTTTGGTAACTTCTCTAGATCTCAATATCTTTACAAGGAAAGAATTTAAAATAAGTAATACACTGTTTAGAAATAACTATAATGTGAAAAATAATCATCTTTAGTGTGCTGCAATACAGTTTTGTGTGCTAACCCTTAAAAAAATTCTCAGGATAAACTGCAAATTAATTTTACACACGCACACAATGACAGCGGAGTACTTTACTAACATAGCAATCATTTGGGATCATAAAATGAAACACTACAGAATAGCACTTAGGCATGCTGAACTCTTTAACTCAAAAAGCAATCTCAGGAGCAGGGTCTTCCTGAACTTCTTCCACGAGCACAACTTGGCCCTTTTTCCCCCTGGAGCCTTCTCTGAATTTCTCTTCATCATCTAGAAACAGTTCCTAGACCAGTATAAAACTGTTACGAACTCCCTTCCTGCAACCCCATACACCAGAGAAGACTAATTTGTGTCACAGGAGGAGACTGGAAATAGCTACCATTGTGCTCAGAGAGGCTCCGCCACAGCCTGTCACTTCTTTTGCAGATTGCTGCGAGTGTTCATCTTCATGAGACTGTGTTCACCCTGCCTTTCTACCCCTCACCCCCAGAGCCTGTCAACACTAACCTATCCAAACTCTAAGCTTTTATTCGTTTTACAAAAATGCATGTTTTTACTAGTCCATGTTTGCATTACATAATCATTATATCCTCACAGGGAGTTGGTACATGGACATAAAACACGTTCTTTTTTCATCCCTTCTTTTCTCTCTACTCATTCCACTGTCTCTCTCCCTTTTGCAAGAGAGCTATATCTTTTATTTTGCTCTTTATATTTTAGCCTTTCTTGTTCTTCATGGAGTAGTACTCTGTTCTGTATATCCGCTCATCTGCTAATGGACACGTAAGTAGCTTCTAAGCATTAGCTACTATAAATTGCAATGCTATAAATATGGGTACATGCGTACCACTGTAATATAGTATCTTTAACTCTTTTTAGTTATGGAAACAGCCAACAGAGTGAAGAGACAACCTACAGCATGGGGAAAAAAATCTGCCAGCTATTTCTTGAAAGAGGATTCATATGTAGAATGTATAAAAAATTTAAAATAGAACTCCCAAAAGAAGAGGCAATCAAAATGTGTGCAACTGAAATGAATTAACACATCTCAGAAAAAATACAAATGGCTAATACATGCATTGAAAAGTTCAACATCTCTAGTCATTGGAGAAATACAAATTAAAGCAATACTTAGATTTCATTTTATTTCACAAAGGCCAGGGAGATAGCTCAGGGGCACAAGTGCCTGCATGGCAAGTGCAAGGTCCCGAGTTGGATACCTGGTTACACACACACACACACACACACACACACACACACTCTCTCTCTCTCTCTCTCACATACACACACACACACACACACACACACACACACACACACACACACACAGAATTTCATCCATTTTACTCCACAAAAAATGGGTATCATCAACAAATTAAATACTAACAAATTCAGAAGAGACTATCGGGGAAAAGGAACCCTCTCTGTTGAGAGTGGGAATGTAGAATAGTATAAACCATGATGGAAATCATCAATCAGTATGGAGACTCCTCAAAAACTAAAAAGATTCCACTTGACACTGGCCCGTCTTCAGTCTCATATTTTATTGTCAGTTTATTTCATACTCTTATCTAATCTTCAGGGGCAAAATGAAAATTGTTCTCCCTTATGAAAAAATTTGTTAATCATTCTATTAGTTTACTTTCTTCAGATTCCCAAAGGGGTTTAAAAGGTCCACTAAGAAAAGTAGCAATTAGTGATATATAGAAAAGTTTAAAATAATCTGGAAAATAATGTACAAGATCACTAAATTTACTGCTTCTATTTATTGAGCAGATTAAAGACAAATAAGAATATTTTCTCTGCAGGTGCTTATAATTTAGTAGGCAAGGTAAGATAGCACAGTGTGAGTTCATCTACGCCACAGTGTGGATATGAGAGCTCATCCAATAAGGGTGAGAGATAGGGGGGTGGGGGTGTGGAATAAGAAAAGGGACCTAAGGATGTATCTAAGTGATACAGCATTTGCCGAGCATGTGCAAAGCCCTGTGTTCAATTTTCAGCACCATACCACACAAAGTATTAGGAAAGGACATTGTATATGAAGTTGGTTTTAAAGACAAAGATGAATTTCACGGTAGGGATAGAGTTAAGAAAAAAGAGTATGAATAAGAAAGGTAGAAAGGACACCTGTGTCATCCTACAGTAGCATAGGTAGATCAGTGCTTTGGTGATAAGTTAGTGTTTATATTATGAAGCTCTTTATCAATTAAATGCTTTGCCAGCACAGACCTCTGAAGATGTTTGAACACAGCACAGGGCACTTGTGAATGTATTAAAATGTCAGAATTTCAAGACTTAGACAACCAGAGGTTAGCTAACCTCTTTCTGTAAAGGGCCAACTAGTAATTATTTTCAGGCTTTGGGGGCCATATGGTCTCTATCAAACTACTCAATTTTACCACTGTCATGGAAAAGCCACCACAGACAATACATAAATGAATGAATGTGACTGTTTTCTTTTTATTTACTTTTTTATGAAAAGAACATATTTATTGGGGGAAAGAAAGCTTCTGCCTGAGACAGAGACAGAAGGTGGGCCCAGGATGGGTGGTTCCCCTTAAATAAATCTTGCTCACTGTATGTGACTTGATGCTTAATCTCTCTAAACCTCAGTTTCCTTGGACTATAAAATGAGAATAGCTCTTCATGCTTCATAGAGCTATCAGGATTACTACTTAGTGTCTATGAATGGTAGCTCTTGTAATGATGATATTTGTTGCCTAACTCTTAAAATCTAATTACAGGGCACTAGTCTATTTTTCTAGAAAGTAACTAAATCTAACAATCTTATTCCTCATTACACTGAGTCTCTACAATATGATCTTTTATACTAAGGGGAACAATGATTATGACTTTTTCCTAACATTCAGACACATGGGAAATGAGAAAACTAAGAAGATATGTTGCTCATTTTCAGAATACTCCCAGAATAGGTAAAATTTCTTGTTTTCCTTATGTGGCAGTTTTACACTAACCTATTTCTAGTAATGTTAAAAAGTGGCATTTAATGCTCTTAAATGCATAACCTTTATAATGGATGGGACTATGAACATAGAATCACCTCTATCAAGAAGAATCCATTCCCTGTTAGAAGATACAAGTAAGTAAAAAAGACACTGATAAAAAATTAGAGAATAGAAAAATGATGGATTCCCTGATTGAGCAATATAGGAAAGAAATAAATCGCATGAAACAGTTTCAAAGAGATACAAGAAAATAAAATCTCAATCACAAGCTGGCAAAACCATATGAACAAAAGTGAAGATAGTCTCAGATCTTGAAGACACAGTCACAGCTAGTGAAAAGGTGAGAAAGGATCTCTTAAAAAACAACTAGGGGGGCCGGCGAGATGGTTCAGTGGTCTAAAGTGCCTGCTTAGGAGGGCTCAGGCGACTGCGGGGACTGCAGTTCAATCCCCGGCACCACATGCTGCGCCAGCGCCACCACCAGGGCAGGCTGAGCCAGCCACAAAATGAATAAATAAAGAAACAAACAAACACAACAAGCAAACAAATAAATAAATAAATAAAATTTAAAAAAAAAATTAAAAAAAAAAAACAACTAGGATACAGGAGAAAATAATTCAAAATCTGCAAGATGATGCAAAAATAAACAACGTGAAATTAATAGGAATCAACGAGAAAGGAGTTGATACAAATGATATAAAAAGAATATGAGCAGAAGTAATAGCAGAAAAATTCCCAAATTTGAGAAAACAATCAGACATTCACGTGGCTGAAGCATATAGAACGCCAAATAACATTAACCGGACTAAAACCACACCCAGACATATAATAGTCAAGATCCCAGAAATTCAGCAGAAGAATAATAAACTAAAAGCTGCTAGAGAAAAGAAACAGATCACATTTAAAGAAAACTCAACAGAATAACGGCAGATTACTCTTCACAAATCAAGAGCATGGAGCAGAGTGCTACAAGTCCTCCATGAAAACAAATTCCAGCCCAGACTGCTATACCCGGCAAAACTCTCAAGTATGAGGGAGAAATGAAATACTTCCATGACAAAAAAACAACTAAAGAATTTCATGATGTCAAAGCCAACTCTACAAAGTATACTAAAAAAATTTTTAGACAGGGACCAAAATGACCCAAACTCAACAAATGAGAACAGAAAGAACCCACCAAATAGGGCAACCAATTAAACAAGGAGGAAAAGGGGTAAACAGTAGTAAAACTCATGTGAATCATAAGTCAATACATTTCAATTATAACCATCAATGTAAATGGACTCAATTCTCCAATTAAAAGAAACAGACAGGCAGAGTGGATAAGGAAACAAAATTCAACCATATGCTGTACACAAGAAACACACTTAACTCATAAAGAAACTCATAGGCTAAAAGTTAAAGGATGGAAGATAATACTATATGCTCCAGCACCTCAGAAAAAAACAGGCTAGCAATCGTGTTTGTAGAAACTCTAAACTTCAAACCAAGATTGATCAAACAAAATAAAGAAGGCCACATACTGGTTAGGGGAAAAATTCAAGATGAAGAGGTAACAATCATAAATATGTATGCATCCAACACGGGAGCACCAAGTTATATCAGACAAAGTTAATGGACATGAAAAATCTAACACCCAATACTGCAATCTTACAGGAGACCTTAACACCCCTTTATCCCAAATAGATAGGTCAAGCAGACAAAAAACTGGCAAAGAAGGAGATATGAACCGGAACTTGGAACAATTGGATTTAGTGGACATGCACAGTGTTCC
>PVKN010042076.1:0-10446 GCA_004027915.1 Capromys pilorides
AAAAGAAAAGACTTTTCTGAAAGTTAATCATATCCCCTCATCTAGCAATTTAACAATGGTTGGTCTATTGCATGATGTTATCATTGAATTAGTTGTGCAGGTTACCAGATATAAACATGCAAGATTGATTTAAAGAAAAAAAAAATTAAAAAAATGAAAGAAATTCAAAAGAAAGAAAGAAAGAAAAATCTCTCTCTCTCTCTCTCTCTCTCTTCCATTTGTCCTTTTCCTCATCCTACTTTTTACTTCCTATTGAACAAATTCTTTCTCCTTCGGAGTGATAATGATAATAAGTATAATGATAATAATTATACTTTTCATATTTTAATTATTCTTTCTGGTTCTCACACTAGAGAAATAATACAATATTAGTTGCAATCCAGGAATACTTCTTTCTTCCTAAATACATCCCCTTTCATCTCTGTCTGTCTTTGTTCATGCTGTGCCCTCTCCAGAGAGACACAGTTCTTATCTGCTCTTAGAAAAGGCCAGTCTTCCCTTTAAGTCCACTGAAGTTTCCTGCCACTACGTCTGCATGTAGACATTGATCTCGTTTCTAACAGGGTGTCTTCTTGAATTTCTAAGCTTCTTTTGCCTGTACTAATGAATGGCTGCAGCTTCCTGGCTGATTCTTGCACCCAGTGACATGGAACTTAATCCCTGATGTGGTCATCACCTTTGTGTCGTCAGAAATTCAAAATCTGCTAATCATCTGACTATGATCAAGGCCAGATCTACTGGAAAAGAGGTCAAAAAAAAAAAAAAAAATCATCTACCCCAACAATCCACAGCTATATGATCACAAAAAATTACACAAACTTTCCTAAGACTTCAATTCCTTATAGTTAAAATTATGGTATGATCAACTTTCCATAATTTACTACATGGTTATGAAAATTAAATAAGATAATTTATGTGAAGGAACATTGCAAAGCATTGTACAAACGCACAGAATTATTACTAATTCATGATAACAAAATTCATGAGATACTTAGTTCTGAGCCATAAAGTTGACTTAATAATTTATGAAGAGGAATAAATATTTCTGCTGACTAGAGAGATGTGCGTGCACTTGAAGTGAAATTTGGATTAAAGGATCTGAGGAGCTGAGTAAATAATGATAAGGTTCAGAAGAAATAACTCTAAAGGTCTGAAGTGGTCTTGGTCTTGATCTGAAGTGATAGATTGCAGTGATCCTTTATCTTTTAGGGGAATAGTACATACATGGTGGACATAGTGTCCTGAACTCCTTTCTGTGGGCACTCTACCACACAATGGGTGGGGATTCATGTTATCGTCTAGATCAGAAGATGGTTGTACTTTCTTAATGCACATATTCCCCATGTAGTAGCAGACCAGTGACACCATTGAAAACCTGTTAAGATAACCTGGCTTGTGCTGTCTTCAAATCTCTCATGACCACACTACCTCTAAGTATGAATTGATTCCTCCACTATATGACATCATAATTTTATTTACCAGCTGTTGGAACCACAATGCCTGAGGTCATACACTATCTCTGTCACTCACTAGTTATGTGATCTTGATCACACCTCCATTCTTATTTTCTTGTCTATAAGGTGGACCTAAAATCCACTTTTTATGTGATAGGTTTCACTGGAAATTAATGAGTTAATGTGTGGAATATAGGAGGTGCATAATACATTTCATATGTTGTTTTAGCAGCTATTTCATTCTGCTTTGTGCTTTGCTCATCTTTTTTGCATATCTGTCTCTTCTTCTTGATGGCCAGCAACCCATGGTACACATCTTGTCTTACTTCTCTGTGTTAATATTTCAGCATGTCCCATAGTGTTTTGCTCAGCAAAAGTGTTCAAGGTATTTGAACAGTAAATTAAGCACTTTTTCCTGCTTTCTCAACTTTCTTCTCAAAGCTTGGTAAGGTTAAAGTTCAAGGCTAAAGTCATATCTGTAACTCTTTTAAACTCTTTCAAACAACAGGAATTTAGTAAATAATGATGATTGATTGTATATAAAATAGCTTCAAAAATCATCATAAAATCTGAATAAGAAAGAAAGTTAACTGAGGATTTCTATCTCATATTCTCCACCCTTCCCCACTGACATATGTTCTCAGCTCTTAGCACATCCATCACAGGTAAAAATAACTAAAATGGTGCCAAGTCTGAACAAAGCCAACTAGAGAAGGAGTATAAATTTCATCACAAAACAGCACTTCTGAGATATATTAATGTATACTAAGACTTTGGAAGAAACTTCACTGCTTCTAGGCACTGTTTGCAACATGAAAAAATGAGTCTATGAAAGCAAGACTCTTCATGCACTGGAAAGACAGACTTCATGCACTGGCAAATTTGGAAGGACAACACTCACTGGGTCTATTTTCTTCAGAAACATGAAAAAATCCCTGTCATTTTCCAAAATCACAGGTAATTCTTAATACATAACATTGTCCCAAGATTATTTGACTTATTTTTTTAAGAATTTTACTTTGATGTTGCTTTGTTCTACAGAAAAGGACTTATATTCATATGTTGGTGACAGTTAAATTAGAATGTTTAATTACCAGCAAATGCAAAGTTCTCACTTACTCTCCTAGACAGATGCCTTACTCTATTTTTCTTCCATCCTATTTTGCTATTACCAACTATTGTACTATTCGAAGCATGTTTTTACAAGTTCATTTCACAAAATACAGCACATCTTCAATTAGACTATGAGAAAATGTAAACAAATGTACCACATTAACCATCCTGGTAAACATCTGAAACTATGTCTAGCACATGGTAGGTGTTCAATAAAATGTTGCGGGGTGGGAATAACTTAATGAATGAACAAGGAGACAAACAACTCCTCATTAAATGCCACGTTTCTGAGAATTGCGAATACAATAATATAACCAGTGTTTCTTAGGTTATATCTTGCAAAACTTGATGACAAAATATACTTAATTCAAAAAGAAAAACAATATAAAAGTTCACCTTATAGTTAGAATAGTATCACATATGATAGTAGTCCACTCCCGCCACAAAGAAGCTTTAAAGTTGAACAAACACATAAAAGTAACGGAATTCCATGTTTTCCCTTCTTTTGTCTATGGAAATGGTTTCTCCCACAAGACATAAAGATAAATGCAGTTCAAGTAGGGCATAATGGTATGCAAAGCTGAGGCAGACAGGAGAGTTTGAGGTTGCAGAGGCGGCAGAGATCTGCCTGAAAGGAAGACAGAGATAAGTAACTGACTTGGGTAGATACCACAAGCCTGTGTGAAAGGCCCCCATGAGTCTTTGCTCAGGGCCTAGGATATGAACACCCAGGGTGAGACACCATAAGGTTTACCAGTGAGTAACTGCTGTAGGCTTGAAAGTACAATACAGGCTCAACTGATAAGGCAGACATTAGACTTTTATATCAGCCACAGTAGAGAAGACTTCACTCTAAGCATGGTTTCCAGTTCATATCTTAGAAGTGAGCACAAGATTATACCTAGAAGATAAAAGCAACCCAGATCCACTGTGACAATACTGGTCAGAAAAAATGAGCATAGATAAGGTTCACATAGAGATAAAAAAATGCAGTTTATGTTTTAGTGTGTTTATAGTAGCTTTTAAAATATTTTGGCCTTCCAGGGACCACCCCAAGTATACAGGGACTTGTCCTGTTAAAACTTTCAAAGGCTCTTCTGAATTTTATTATAGCATTTTTTATTAGTAGCATTCCTTTTGATATTCTTCTTATGTTTAATCTCTCATGGCTTATATTACCTATATACTTATGCATGTTGTCTGCTCTATTAGAATCCTTAAAATATGAATCAGAGTTATTTTACACTCTGTATCTAATAACTCCAACATCTGTATCACATGTAAATCTGGTTCTGAGGCTTATTTTGTCTCCTAAGGTTGCATTTTTTCCTATCTTATATTTTGTTGTTAAAAGCTAAACATAATGTTTGCCTTTGAAAATAAAGGAAATTACAGTAGGGAAGCTATTAGAGCAAGCCTGCCTGTCACACCTGGCAAGGAGCTGAGCTCTATGCACTGCTCGCTATATGTGCAGGTTCCAGCTTTGCCCGGTGTCCCCATCATTTTTTCATAATTTCAACTTTTATCTTCTTTAGGATTAAACATTTGTAGTACATGGTGATCATATTTATGATGAGGAGATGATTAAGTACATAATGTATCATAACATTTTGCTCATACCCCACCCCTCCCCCTAACTTCCTGCTCTTTCCAACTCTCTGGTCCTTCCTATGTAAAAGCTCTATTTTCATCAGTTTTTCTTTCAGTTTTTTTAATCCCCTGTTTCTCTCTTCCCTCTATCTCTTGTTCTTGTTCTTCCATCTGCAAGATCTCCCAACTTCCTACTTAGCTATTCTCTCTCTCTCTCTCTGTGTGTTTGTGTGTGTGTGTGTGTGTTTGTGTGTGTGTGTGTGTGTGTGTGTGTGTACAAGTCTCTAATAATTCCTTCGTAAACAGAATCAGTGTCTTGCAGTCTTCCCACCAGGCTCTACCATTGTCATGCCTGAGCCCTGTTGATGTGGTGATGTCGTACTGTGCAGGAAGCATTATATAACTTTATATTTGAATGTCTGTGTTTTAGTGAGCCTGTGTCCTTGCACCATGGCCTTTACAGTCATTTGTTAACTTTTCCTGTTAGCTCTGTGAGACTGTGAGGACAGAGCAAGCTGTAGTCTTTTAATGGGCCTTCCTTCATGTCGCTGAAGATTTGGGTAAAGCAGCCCCCTTCGGAGGGCAGCTACTAGCAGTGAAGAAGAACAAGCCTCTGAAAAATTAACTCATTTTCTCCTAGTCTGCCTGAAATAGGTGAGATTTTCTTCTCACGTCTTTTCTGTGAGAATTTGGTATGGCTACTGGAAGTAAAAAGCCTTAAAAGGATTGAACTCTCTCCCTGAAGCTAGGCCTCCAGAAGTTTTAATTCCCAAGTTAGTTTGCATTCAAACTACAGTACTGTCTTAAAAGTACCCTGCAAGTGTTGAAACCCATTTGTGGCTTCACGAGCCTCTGCTTCATTTTGGTGAACCCCAGCTAGTTACAATAAATTCACCTATCTCTCCAGATTACCCATGTGGGTTTGCCCTGGGAACTCAGGACCATGAATCATTGCTATTAATTTTCAGATTTCTTGAATCTGTCTTTTTTTAAGGATGAGAGCATTATTTTTCAAGCCTTATGTCAGAGCTTAAATTAGAAGTCATCAATTAACTTTTAAAAAACTATTTTTTAAATATTTTTCTTAAAATTGATTTATTGATTTGGTACAGGGTTTCATGATGCAGCTTGGATCCATAGTGATCCTCCTGTCTCAGCCTCCTCAGCACTGGGATTACAGGCATGTGTCACCACACTCAGTTTCAGTGGTCAGCTCAGTGGCATAGCATGTGGTGCTGGGGTTAGTACCTGGGTCTTTGTGCTTGCCAGGCAGGTGCTTAGGCAGCACTGAGTTATCTCTCCAGCCCACCAGTTGACTTTTGACAAAAGTGTCAAAGCAATTCAACAGGTATGTTTCTTATTAGACAAAGAATAGATACAATACCTATTGAAATGAATATCAAACAATACCTCAAAACATACAGGAAAGCTAATTCAAAGTGGATTATGAATTGACATGTAAAACCGAAAACTTGAAAATACTTATAACAAACATAAAATCCTTACAATTTGATATAGGAAGAGATTTATTTAATGATACAAAAGGCTCTAACTGTAAAAATGTATTGTAAAATTGACTTACAGTAAAATTAAAATGTGTGCTCTTTAGATAGCACTTAATGTTTTTTTAATGACCAGAATGTGAGATAGGTATTTTATAGCTGTTTGTACATATATGCACACATACCTAAAGTGCTCTTGCATCTCAATAATAAAAAAATGCAAAGGCAAAGAATTAAGCAAATGTTTTATAAAATAATATAAGCAAGTGGTGATATGCAAGTAAAAACATGATCAACATAATTAATCCTTAGTGGAAAGCAAATTAAAAAGTACAATAAAGCATGACTCCATATTCACTAAAACAACATAGGTTTAAAATTAAAAACATTGATAGACTCCACCTCAGCAGGCCTACCAGGAAGGAGCGGAGGGACAGGCACCAGGAGGCCCAGTGGCCCACTTGGATGGGGCTCAGTTGGAAGGAGCCAAACACAGCCACCAGACCCAAGCCAGGTCTGGCCAATTGAGTTCCAGTTCAGTAGATCTTCACCAGGTGAGCTGAGGCCTAGTTCTGGGCCCAGTTAAGCCCAGACCAAGACCCAGACCTACAGAAGCATCCTTTGGGCACAGAGGTGACAGCAGGTAACTGTGGTGAACTAGTCTGCTTGGAAAGCTCCAGGTACACAGAGGAAAGGTGCCCAGGCAGAGCTTAGGGAAACTAATTTAAATACAAATTCCCAATTTACACAATGTGCTTGGTTATATAGCTATAATGTTTGCTCTTATGTTCTAAAGTACAAACCCATTAATTACAAACGTTTCTCAATTTCTAAAATCACTACCTGTTATTGATGAAATTAATTATATTAGTGTTATTGATTTTAGTACTTTAAATAGGAAACTATATCTACCTTAACCACATGTTCTCCCTTAGGTTATAATATCGGGAGGTGCTTGGATAATAACCTCACCAAAGCCTTACACTGAAGGACAATGGACAGTGCCAAACCAAAACCAGTATCTTACTCTTAACCAATAGAGAAGGCAAAATCTTGGAACACACACAAATCAAACATGTACACTGGTACAGCTACAATGGAAATCAATGTAGAGACTCCTTTAAAAACTAGTCCTAGAAATCCCATTCAATCCAGCTATTTCCCTTCTGGGTATTTTCCCCCAAAGAACTGAAAATATGCACCCATGTTTATGACAGCACAATTTGTCATAGCCAAATCTTGGAGATAATCAAAATGCCCATCATTTGAGGAATGAATGAAAAAGATTTAGTATTTTCATACTACAGAGTACTACTCATCTATAAAAAGAGACAAACATGAAGCCTTTATAGGCAAGTGGATACAACTAGAGGCTATACTCACAAGTGAAATAAACCAGACCCACATCTATATATATCGTATTGTCTCCCTAGTATAAGTACCTAAAAAGTGAATAAAACCTGAAAGGTATAATAGATATGGTGAAATGGAAAGAAACTGAGCTTAAGATTTAACAAAGATAAGAGAAAGGAGAAAAGATAGGAAAAAAGGAAGAGGGTAAAACATGCAAGTGTATATGGGATGGTTGAGATGATTGTACTACTAATTTCCATAAGTTTTTTTTGTTGTTTATTGAAAATAGCAGTTAATGTTTGGAATTTTCAACCTGACTAACTGCATGCTGGTATCTGTCATCTGAGAAACTACAACAGGGACAGCAATGTTCAATTAAAAGCCCATGATTGAAGGCTGGGGAAATAGCTCAGTATAATAATCACATCCCTGGCAAGCACGACGACTTGAGTTCAATCCCTGGTTCTGGGGGAAAAAACAACAGAAAACAAAAAAAAAAAAAGAAAAAGAGAAAAAGAAAGAAAAAAACGCACAAAAACCCATGATTGAATACCTCTCATCCAGGTCTTATAAAATGTATACCATTTCTAATGTCTAATCAATTACTGCACTCTCTTTGAAATAAATGTTTGAACAAACACAAGGAAAAAATAAGATTTCTTGAAAACAGGCATTAATATTCAATTATTTTTCCAATCTTGAATAACTATATTTGTCAATCTGAACAACAGATTTGATGACAAAAATAGATAATATAATAACCATTGTTAATGAAATATTCTGGTTTTGAAAATCTGTAATGCATATATTGTTGTATATTGCCCTGTTTCTGTATTTTCTTCTATTTGTTTTTCCTTCTGCTTTTACTCTTCAAATTAAAATAGAATTGAATAAAAAAAAAGATTGACAATGTCAGGTGTTGGCAAGGATTTTGAACAACTGGAACCATCATACATTGCTGACAGGACTGTAAAATGCTACAACCACATATGGAGCAGTTCAAAGACTCTTACATGTTTAAAAGCACAATTTTTCCACACATAAGCAATTTCATTAATAGCTTTAAACCAAGAAAAATACAAACATTTCTTCATAAAAATATTTTTACACTAATGTTTATAGAAGTGTTATTTACCCAAGCCAGATATTTACCAAAACATTATTAAACAAATAAGTGAAGGTACATACAATGAAAGAATACAAAGCTATAATAAAACACAATTTGCTAAAGACACACACACACGCACGCACGCACACACACACACACACACACACAGAGTAAACATAGTGCTAAGGGAAAAAAAAGGCAGAATCAAAGAAGTTATAAAGTATGATTGTTTTATTTGAAATTCTAAAACAGATATAACTAAGCTATGGATATGGGAAAGTACCAGATGTCATAGGAGTGAAGATAAGATAATTGCAGTGCACAGAAATATTTTTGAATATTGGGTATATTGGAAATATTTCACATTTTTACTGTGGTATATTAATAGGTGTCAACATTTGTCAAAAATTATGAAATATTCATTTAGAATCTGTGCATTTTATTATGGTCTTATAAACTATAGTTCATTAAAGTTATTTTAAAAATATAACAGTCAGTGCTTACTAGGGGAATCAGATTTAATACCAGATATGCAAATATATATGAATTTACAACAAGGACTCAAAATGGCTGCCCAGAGTCAGGTGTAGAGGAGTGCAAAAGGGCTTTCTGCACACTGGGGGCCTCAAGGACCTGGTTGAAGGTCTGGAACTCACTGTAGCGTCCCATGGGAGTCAGTATCAAGAGGTCCAGGTTAAAGGGTCTGTGCAGGAAGCTAGGGGATGATGTCCAATGTGAAGGCTGGAGCTCCTCAAGAAACTCATCAACACTTCCTTCTTTACTTCCCTTTCACACTATTCTGTAGGAAATCCTCCTGAGGGTGGGTCTTTCACACCCAAAACCGTGCTGAGACATTTTACTTGGGTGCTTCTTACTCAAGTTGATACAATCAAATAACTGTCACAAAATAATACTGTTGTACCTAAGTGTAATATCTATTGCTTAGACCAGCCAAATAGCTCAGTGGATTAAAGTGCTTGCAAGCAGGTTCTATTCCCAGGCCTACTGTGCCAACCCCGCCCCTGGGGTGCCTGAGACAGCAGTTGAGACTGGGCATGGTGGTGTGTGCCTGTAATCCCAGCTCTTGGGAGGCTGTAAACAGACAGATCACTAGAGTCCAATCTAATAGTGAGACCCTGAACACCCTGTAGACTCTTCCCTAAAGTATACAAACACACACACACACATGCGCACACACACACACACACACACACACACACACACAAGATCTATTGCATGCCTAAAGAAATGTTTGGCCCATAGTAAATTTTTGGTAAACACTTCTCAAAGGAAATGAGTAAATACATTCATAAACAAATGTGTGAGTATGAATTATTAAATTCATAGTTATAAAATATCATAACTTTAGTTTTGGAATGAATTTTACTGATAATATTAACTCCAAAAGGTCGAAAGTGAAAGTATTTGGTAGAGAAATTTAAGGCAACTCTAATTGAATTTTGAGAGACAATCACTTATAAATAGGAGATACCTCCTACAATAGGTTAGTCAGCATGAAAGAAAGATACAGAGCCGGGAATGAATATGATTATTCTTAAAATAATGAAGAAAAATGTCTGTATCTAAGAACTCTCTTTAGAATTATGATGTTTTTAATCAGCAGCAGTGGTACGAAGAGTTGAGAATTTTTTAATGAATGAAATCAGAAATGTGTTAGATGGTTTCATAAGACACAACAATGACCAGACAATGTATTATTATGAGCATCTAAAGATGAGCATTTAGATTATAGTTACCATAGTAGAAGATCAAGGAGTGAATGAAAAGACTGTGGGGAATAACACAAGGGTTGAAATTCAGTCAAATCAGCAGAGTTCCAGATTTTTCTATTAAGCACCACCATTTCTGCACCCTACTCTCAGCCACTGTTTCTGTTTAGTCTCCATGGTTTGCTCTTTTGCTCCTTATCCTTGCCCCCAAACAACTCATATAAATCACAGCAATCACCTATCTGAAATGCTCCCATGGCTTCCCATTGCTCTAACAAATCAAGTTCAAACCTTTTACTATAGCCACAAGAATGTTTACTACCTGTGCCTCAATAACCAACCCCCCAGGCCTGCTTTCTATCTCTCACCTGGGCTGAACTGCCCTGACCACCCCTTGAATGATGGAAACGGGTCTCTACTTTCATTCCAAGGATCTTCAGCTAGAATGCTGCTGCTTAAGTTGGAGGGAGGCTTGGATGCCATACCATTTGATGTTCAATTCGATATTACTTTGCAAGAAATATTACTTTATCACTCTATCAAAACTATGATCAAAATCTCTCCTCTACTGAAGACTTTACCCTGATTTATTATCA
>PVKN010042077.1:0-10449 GCA_004027915.1 Capromys pilorides
AAAAAAGAGCATAGGCATCCCACTTCCTTGTCCTGTTTTATGCCCTACTCCTCTCACTCAGACTTTGTCTAGATGGAATTCAGTAAAATTTGGTCATCTAATCGGCTAAGCGTACAGAAGCAGCCATGGAATGGGAAGAACTGGGACTATGTTTTAAGATTCCCAAAACTCTCTTATTCACTGTCCTTTTAAACACTTAAACAAGGGCACAAGGTGGGTGTCAGGGCCATTCCTGTGTTATGTATGAGACCACGGGAGCACAGAATGGTAAAGAAGCTCATGCAGGTTCACACAATGAATGCGGGGTGAGAGTGAACCTGATGTCACAACCCATGGTCTCCTCAGGTGCATTGAGCTATGTCTGAGAAACGAGGACTAGTCTCAATCCATCTGCTCACAAATTATCGTGAAAGGGTTCTTAATGAAGTTTCCATAATCCAGAGATCTTCTAGAATTAAACTGTTGGCCCCAGTGATAATGATGGTGATGATGATTGTAATTAGCAATAATGATCTTTGATGATCATTGTTGCAATCATGTTGCAGATAGGGGGGGAAGCGACAGCTACCGTGGAGTGGTTCCCACAAGCCACTCACTAGAGGAAAGGCCCGTGCTCTGCTATCACAGTTTCTAGTGGGTACCACTCAGCTTCAATTCAGGTGAGAATGTTAGCTTTCGAAAGCTAACTAAGTTGTTCTTGCTTAAGAAACTAAGCATTGGTTGAAGTTGGCTTTAGTTCAGTGAAGCCTGGCAAAGAATTAAAACATCGTTCCAGGTCAGAGTTCTTAAAGTCTGCGGGACCTCTTGGTCTCCTGGCCTCTTATTGAAGTCCAGATTCTTATCCAGGAGCCTCAAATAGGCCCCGTATTTCTGGTCCAGTCTCCAGGTGCTGCCACTGTGCTTGGCCTTGGGCTGAAGCCTGCGTGGTAGGGACCCAGGCTCCGTCAGTAACACAGTGATATGTCTGTCCCCTCCCTCCTCCACCCACAATACCCATCAGGAATCAACCCCAGCTTATAGTGTTTCCTGCCAAGTCCCCAAATAGCCTCCTCTGTGCAGCTCCTGTCACTCTGTCGGGAGGGTGGCTTACTTGTCATCTGATTTCAGAGTGTCTCTGAAGACAGCAGCTCAAGTTCTGCTGCGGTTTGTGAATGACAAAGAATGCTGGTGCTAGCTTGAGTGTCGTGAGGCACAATATTGGAAACCATTCTCCAGGCTCTCTTCACTAATAAAACCTACCTCCCACTGCCTCCACAAGTAGTGAGAAATTGTTGTTTAGCCACTTAACTAGGTATTTACTAGAATAACTAACTAACATCTTAGAAGGCAACCCAATAGTGTGTATTACAAGCCTCTAACACAGAAATTTCTCTTCCAGCAGCTGTTCTTGGAATATATTCAGGGATTTTGATTTATGTATATGGTTGTTCACCCAAGCATTATTTATAGCCCTATAACAGTGAACCTAACCTAATTGCCCAGCAACAGAGTCTGAGGAAAGTAGATTATGGTACTAGACACCCAGCCAGCCAGTGATATTATATGATCATTAAAAAGCTTTCTTCCACAGAAAATGTAATGATTTGGAAAATTCTCACAACTTAGTGCTGAGTAAGACAAGCAGAACACAAACTGCGTATGCTATCGTCTTATTTGAGAGAAGGAAAATTACCCTTGTGTGAGGAAAATAATGGCTGGGAGCCTTCGTGGTAGCTTGTTGCATCTAAGATCTCAGCGCTGCATCAGAGGACATCTGGAAACATGATGACTGTTACAGCTATGGTGGCTGTTAATGATATCTACTAACTAGATGCCAGGGATAGTTAAATGTCCTACGATACACAGGGCAGCTCTTCAGAATAAGAATTACCCAGTTTGAAAATATGACTTATGCTGAGGTTGCTAAGTCTTGCTCAGACATCATGAGTAGTTTTTACTTCCTTTGCGTGTTTCACTACTTTTCACATTTCTAAAACCAACACAGCATTACACTGTTTTGTGCGTGCGTATGTGGTAGTAGGGATGTAAGCCATGGCTTCAACTTGCTGTGCAAATGCTCCACCACTGGGCTACGCCTCCAGCCAGTTTTAGTTTTGAGACAGGGTTTTGCTAAATTGCCCCAGCTGGCTTTGAACTTGTGATCCTCCTGGCACAGCTGATGGAAAAGCTGTGACTTGTTATCCTGTTTGTGAACCTGCAGAACTGGCTATCCACAGAAGGCTCTAGAACCTAAACATATGCCCGTAACGTTGAGAAGATCAGCGGTGCACATACAGTACTCCCACAAAGCGTGTCCTCTTCAGCATGCATGGCGACTTGCGCATGTCTCCCAGGCCGTCCGTCATAGCTCATGATAATTACCCTTAATAATAATTGAAACAGATGGATGAAGAAGCAGGTGAACATACGTTATATGAGACATGGCAGGGTGTGCAATAAACCGGCTTGCTCAAGGTCACAGGGACAGAGGCCAGAATGGCAAGCCTCATATCCTGAAAGTCTTATGTTCTTTTTATACTACCTGCAAGTTGCCACCCTTGAGCAAGCCAACTGGGAAGATTAGAATGTTAGAAGGACAGGGAGGGAATGCCAAATTTTTATGGGAGTCAGGAGGATGTCCTCAGTGTACTCTATTATGGGCAGGACGGATGACTGGGTACCCAGTAGATTGTGAGGGTCCTGGCACCTCTTTCTAGCCCTGGGGAGACCTCAGCAGGTATGCACAGGTGATGGCAGTGATCTAGCACCACCCATTGGAGGGTTCCAGTATTGGGGGAGCAGGGTGGACTATTGTGGGGACCCTGAATAAAAGGAGCCTTCCTGATTGAGCGGAAGGGTGAGGATCAGAAGCCTTATAGAAGCAAGTCCTAGCTAAATTTCATCCTTCTTGCCTGCCAGTACCAAGGCCCTTTTGTGATCTGGCTTTCATTATTCTGGTTTTCCATGATGTTTTCCAGGAAAATACAGGAAGGGGGAAAAGCAGGATTCAAGGTTTAGCGACGTAAGGAACTCATTGAAGAAAGGGGATGAAAATGAAGAAAGTAAGATGCTGAACCCTGCTCCCACTCCCCTAACTCAGTAATGTGCGTCCTACTGAGCATTTACATCTTTACAGGCATGGAGACAGATAAAGAGTTAGTCGCTGCCTTGAAAGTGTGTAGCTGGCTGGGAGCAGAATTAGATAAATAATTGCCTCCTTGGAGCAGTGCTAAGGGATAAAGAGGTGTGTGCTACGGGGACCTAGTCTCGTGGCCTCAGGCACAGGCTCTCTAAGAAAAGATATTTTGTGGAAGACTAGCAAAGATGAGCATGGGTCTAGCTTGGCATAGATGTGGAGGTTGGGGCAACAACATTCCAGGAGAAGGAAGAGCCTTTATGGATGCCTGGAGGCAGGAAGAAAAGTGATATCTTTGCAAGGAGTCCACAGAGGCCAGGTACAGCAGGCTGTGCGGCTCATTGAATTGGGGGAGGGGGTGGGCAGAAGGTGAGGCTGAGGGTCTGCAAGGGACTGTCGTGAGATGCTCAGGCTTGATCCCAACAGCTTTGGGAAGCCATGGTGGCGTTTTCTCCAAAAGCCCACCCGTCCAAGCCATAAGAGCCAGAAAATGATTCTAGGAGCTTAGCTATGGGCTGGGAGGATGTTTGGAGCAGGGGATCTCTGCATCCCTTGGGAATGGGCAGCAGTTGGTGTGTGACCCACCTGTTGATCCTCATGGTGACAGCAGAGCTGCCCACGCAGTCAGGACCACAGGCAGAGAAGAATTTGCAAAATGAGTGGAGGAGAGGAATTCTATGGAATCACAAGCAAAGGAAATTTTAAAACTATTTATGGGAACTTGCAAACTTTATACAAGTTGAAAGAATACTATAATAAAGCACTATGGAGCCATCATTTAAATTCAACAATTACCAACGTTAAACCAATTTTGTTATATTTATGCTCCCTGTTGCAGCCACCTAATGCTTCTAGCTCGTCATTATTTCAAGCAATTTCCTGGCGTATTGTTTTAAATGCAAATGTTTCAGAATGTATCTCAAAGAGGGAAAATATCACAATAGCATTATCACACTTTGAAAGACATAAATTCAGTAATATTGCCATATATATGTGTATATATGTATATATATGTATATGTGTGTATATATATTAGTTAAACTCACTCATTGTCCCCAAAATGTGTTTTATATCAGCTTTTCTCTCCACTCCAAGATCTAGTCAAGTTTCATTGGTTGTTGTTTCTCCAGTCTTTCTGTCTGTCTGTCTCTCCTTTTTAAGAACAGCTTTGTTGGTGTATAACTTACGCAAGGATCGTTTACTCACTTTTTTGTACACACAGTGGGTTTTTTGTGTATTCAAAAAGCTGTGCAACCATTGTCGTAATGAATTTTGAAATATTTTAATCACCCCCAGCAAGCCTTGAGCAACCACTGTTCTATCTTCTTTCTCTGGATTTCCCAGTCCTGGACCTTGCATGCTGTTTGTGGGCCTTTCACGCCTAATGTTTTTGAGGCCAGCGTTGCCACATGGATCAGACGTTCAGGCCTGTGGCAGCATCACATTCCATTGTGTATAGATGGAGTATTTTATCTACGTTGGCTCTTTAATCTCTTTTTAGCTGGATTGATCTCTCGCTGTTTTTCTCTTCTGTCTTTCCTCGCGTTGACTTTTCGGGAAGGCTAGGTCAATTGTCTTGTAGAATGACCTACATTCTGGATCTGGCTGCTTTCTCGCGCTTAGATTCGTTCAGTTCTTAGATTCCCATTAAGCAGTGCTGGCAAGGGCACTCTCTAAGCATGCTGAGGGCTTCTTCCTGCCTCCTGAGGCACAGCTCCTAGATTTGCAACCTGCCGGTGAGGCTGTTTCAGAGCTTGGCTAATGCGGTGACTACTAGATTTCTCCTTTGAGGGGATACATTTTTCCTTCCTAATTTATCACTAACCTGTGGGATGCCCGTGTGTTACTATGTGACTATCCTGTTCCCCAACAGTCTTTGCACTTAGGGCTTTGAACATCTGTGATAATCATGGCCTGAATCTCTTTTGACACTGGGGTTTCCAAATGGTGAATTTCTAATTCCTGGTACATTTTTTAAATTAGCGTTTTTCTAAGATGAAATATTTCCTCCCCACCACCTTGGGATGAAGTCAATCGTAGTCCTTTTTCTTCTGTTCTTTTCCCACATGCAGTCTGTGGGAGCTCTTTAAAGGAAGGGTTTTTGTTCCATTGTCATTACTCTTCATGGGTTTTCTCAGCTCCTGCCACAATAAAATATTCTGGGTCTACACTGCATTTGGGATTAGCCATGTTTTCCAAGGAGCTTGGGTTCCTTTTGATGGGGAGTAGTATTTAGAAACAAATGATATAGCTGATAAATGCTGACACAGTGAGGTAGTGTCCTTCCTTCTCTGCCTTTTCAGTGATGTTCAGCAGGGGTGTGTGTATGCGTGATGCATAGGTGTGTATCTCTGCACATATGTGATGCATGCATATAAAACTAGAATGGCGAGCTCAGAGACTGGTATTGTCCAGTGGCTGCCATCCCGGATCAGCACTGGTTGAAATAATCCCTAACATGGCAGAGATCAGAGGAGTCCTGACTCCTGCACACAGAGCACCTGTCCTCCATGTGGCTTATACTCCTGCCCTGGCCTAAGCTGTGATAGGCAGGTGTGATCACCATGCCCAAACTCATTCCATAAGACTGGAGTTTTGTACACTACAGTGTTGAAATGATTGCTGGTAGAAGGTGGAGATCTCTTTTGCCTCCTGCAAAGATACCTGGGAAGCAAGATGCTGTCCCAGGTCTCAAAGTGAAGAGATGATGGAAGACAGAAAGAACTATGCAGGCTCTGGCTCTGGTCTCCACACTATTTACTGGTCTTGTGATCCAGGATGATTTAGCATCTGGGAGCCTTCAGTATCATAGTCTGCAAAGACAGATAAGATGCCCCATAGCTTGCTGGGGTTGTCAGGATTAAGTCAGATTAAGCGGGTCAGATGCCCAGGTTGGTGCCCACTGAGATAAACAAGTGCGCAGTAGTGGTAGCTCTTGCAGGGCTTCCTCCCTGTTAGTTCTCCTCTTCTGTCTCTGCATCCCCAGCAATAGCAGCATCCATCTGTAGACTCACAAGATGGGTGAGGATGCTGGAGCACCAGAAGCCAGGTACACAGTGATGGTAGCAGCATAATGTTTGTCTGTGACGGGGGGCAGCAAACTACAGGATCTGCCCTAAACGCAGCCCTTCCCTTGCCTGGCATCCATGTGCTCGGCCAGTGTCTCTGTATGGGAGAACCTGGGAGAGACCTCTGACCCCATCTCTTCTCCTTGGTGACTGCACATGTGTCTCCTGCCATGGAGCCTCTGTTGGCCTTCCTCAGCAGTTGGCACATGGCCTGGGACAAAGCAGATAGCATGAGGTAGGGCAGGGTTGGCCAGATGAGTGAGTTGATGCCTTACAAATGTTTATGGAAACTGTGAGCAACTACAGTGGGCAGAGGAGTTACTGTATGTCGACACCTTGGGAACATGACAGGGTGACCGGGGCAGTATGCCTACAAGAGTGGGCTTCAGCTTCCATACAGGGACAGCTCGCCCCACTAGGGGCCTGCTGGCACAGCAGCTCTGGGAGGTACACTGAGTCTCATTTTGGCTAAGCTCCTCAATCATGCTATACAGCAACAACAATCCCATTTCATAGATGGTAAAACGGAGACTCAAGGGATTCAGGATCCTTGGCCAGGATCTCAAAGTCAGTGGCCTTTAAGCAGAATTTGCTAAGAACGCAAAGGGTGCCACCTTTTATGAGTTCGTTTTGTTTACCAGTCGGAGGGGGACCGTGAGGCAGTAAGAAAATAACCAAGCTCCCAAGCAAGAGGCTGGCGCTCACTGCAGCAGCTGGGTGGTCTGGGTTGAACTGGCCTGAGGATGGGTGAGGACACTGCTGGCTTCCTTGAGCTTCTCTGGCAAAGCCCTTGTATGATTTCCCTGGCACTTTGTCTAGGAAGTGACGGACATTTCTTCTCTTCCACCAAGGATAGGGTAAGTCTGGAGTCAGAGCCAGGATGTGCTTACCAGTCATAGCTAGCTTAGAGGTAAGGTCAGTGTGGGGCTCAGGACAGGAGTTGCCTCGGGTCCTGCCTGTGGTCCTCTGGTGTCCCATTCCTAATGTAATTGCTAATTATACAAGGATGATGATCCAGGGTTGAATATTCCCCTTAGGGTGGTCTGCTCTTAAGATAGAAGTGGCCAGGGATACAGCTGAGTGGCATAAGCACCCGCGTGGCCAGCACAAGGTCCTAAATTTGATCCCAGCTACTAGGAAAAAAGAAAAAAGAAAAAAGATAGATGTGACATTTTCAGCTGGTACCCCTCGCTTTGTCCACCAGCAGACCCTTGGCCTGAGGGTTTGGCAAGCTGCCAAGGACCTGTGGCCTCAGAGGCCCCTGGGGTCTTCGGCCTGCCTTCTGGCAGTGGAGAGGACGTGAAAACGCAACCCAGAGGCTGAGTGGAAGCTGAGGCTGAGCTTGGCTGAGAACTCCCTCCCGCCTCCGGGGGCTGGGAGAGGCACGTCTCAGCGGGTACTGAGCAGCAACCCCTGCGCATTATACACATTTAGGGTTTGATATTTTGGGCCTGGGAGTTTCAGAATAAGATGTCATGTGCTGAATCCCCACTGACAGGAGGTGTTGGCCTGTAATTGGCCTTAACTCTCTGCACCCTGGTGGATTCCGCCGCGCACACGGAGCAGCGCTGAACCAGTAACCAGCAGGGGGCAGCGGAGGGGTTAACTCCCCCAATCACAGACAGAGAGGAGCAGAGGGGAGACCAGGCTGGGAGCAATCTTCCCCCAGCTTAGGCGCAGGAAGCCTTCTTCCACATTGCCTGCAGCCTGAGAGCTGAGCATGGGAGCGGAGTGGACTCGGGAGCGCTTCCTGCCTGCCCTGGCCCCGGCTATGGTGACTTAGGAGTTAACGGCAGGCTGAACACCCCTGAACTTCACCAGCACAGAGGGCTCCTAACCAATCCCTCCACCCTCAGGGAACCTGAATGGGAAAAAAAAAAAAGTCCAATATGGAGAACAGCTTTGATGATGTCTCTTACCTCTCTCCCCAGAACCTGGGATCCTCCTCACCAGGCAAAAAGCAGAGCAAGGAAAACACCATCACAGTAAGTGACTCACGCTGGGCGCTTCCAGGTTGGGTGGCAAGCTGGGGCATTTGGCTACAGCTGGGCGGTTGCTATGGCAACGTGGACCTCCAAGCAGAAGTGATGCCCAGCCTGGAAACGGGGAAGTTCCAAAGCTTGGATTTAGCTGACTCCCCCGACCCCTTCCCCTTTCTCTGTCAGTTTCACATGTCACTTGTTTTCCTCTGGAGAAAGAAGCAGCAAAAGGAGGAAGGTGATTGGAAGCTGCAGAAGCCATTTTTGCGGGGCAGGCAGGGGAAGGTGCCCGTGCGGGAGTGGGTTGAAGGGGTTGGACTGTGCTGTGTGTGAGTGATGTGACACATAAATTGCAGCTGCAGCAGGTTTGCTTTTGTGCGGGGAAACTTCTGAAGATGTCAAAGTTAAAAGCAAGAGGAGGTACCCGACGAATAGAGTTCCTGGGAGCTCCAGGCAGCTTCTGCTTGGAGTGGCCAGTCCACCTCCTGGGGCTTTCCCAGAACCGCGCTGAATGCCCGTGTGGAGTGGGACTCCCACACCGCTCCCTGTCTCAGCTTTGCGCTGGACTGGTGGATGGGACATCAGTGGCCCCTCCAAGTAGGAAAAGGAGCTGTCCAGCTGCCCAAACAGCCCACAACTTGGAGACTTGAGAAGTAGGTCCTGGGCTTGTTATTATTTTGCCACAGACATGGAAGAGTTGGGAACAGGAGCTCCCTCTCTTGAGCTCCATCTCACACCGCTCTGAGCCATTCTGGCCACCCCCATGGAGATCAAGCCAGGAGAGCTTGTGTTTCCCTGGCTTGTCCCAGCTGGAAGTCTTGCTTTGTAGGGAAACAAACAAGGCGAACTCAACAGTCATAACTGCCGCCACTGTTGTGTGCATTTGTCATGTGCACACAGTGTTCCAGTGCCTCATTTGCCCACTAGCTGCAGTGAGGTGTAATTAATGGATCAAGGATTATAAACCCGATGCCAAAGCTGCAGTGTCACTTACAAGCTGTGCAACCCCTGGGGCAAGCTTCTGCACTTCCTCACTGTGTCTGTGTCTATCTGTAAAATAGAGCTGTCCGTGTCTATTTTAAAGTCGAGCAGTGGATCATCACTCATGCAGGGACAGTGTAAGGATGTCCATAAGTGCAAAGCACTTACACAAGCTCAGCATGTAGTAGGTGCTCAGTGCACACTAGTGTGATCAACATCCCACTTACACATGAAGAAACTGAGGCATGGAGTGGCACTTCGCCCAGAGTCACCCAGCTATAGGGCATCAGCATCCAAAGCCTATGCTGTTTTCCATTGGCACTGCCTTTCTGGAGCTGGCTGGGTCCCACAGATCATCAGTCCCTTTCTACCCCCCTGTTCCTCCTGGTGGTTGGGCAGAGTGGCTCAGCCTGTGGGGCAGGTGGGGTGCCAGTGGCCTCTGTATTTCTAGAGGCCATGACAGTGCTGGACAAGGCACCCATGGGTGCAGACTTCTGGAGGTACAGCCTCCGTCTTCAAATTTGTTGCCACACAAATCCAGAATGTGGAGGTAAATCGGGAACTCCCCAAAGTCTATGAAATAGGGGGAAAGAAGAAGAGAAGAAAGTGTAGGGGCCACGTATTAGAGATCTAGAAGACACACTGAAGAAATAAAGTGAGAAAGGCAGAGTGCTAGGCTGGCCAGCGTTGCCATAGTGGCCTTAGCGCTGGTACCAGGCCACGCAATGGGCTCCTTCTGTGCTGTCCTGCAGCCAGCAGCCCGGGCTTCGTCCTCATGGGCTGTGCATGGCCCCGGATGTTCTCAGGATGGCACACACCTCATCCACCCCTGCTCCGATGCCTTCTCTTATGTTTTTCCAACTAACCTGCATCATTGCTTCTCATGAGATGGTTTGCAGTGTGTCAGCATTTAAGGCCTCTGAGATAGTGGCTCAAAGGCCAATTCCTGAAGCTACCCTGCACCTCCCTCTGGTCTCTCAGAGGCCATGTTTAGAGCTTTGAAATAAACACTTGTGCCTTGGATAATTGTTGCCAGGGAAAATAAACACAGGAAGCCCTGACCAAAGGCCACAGCACAGCGGGGAGCAGAGTCTAGAACTTGAAGCTGGGTCTCCTGGCTAACAGTCCAGGATGCCACCCAGGGCAGACCCTGGCCACTTGGGCCACACATTCCTCCAGGCTGGAGACTTCTGCACCCTGCCCAGCCCTTGCTCTGAGTTCTGATGCTTTAGTATCAAGGTCACTAGGACTCAAGGCCTCTCCCACCCCCTGGCATATAGGGATGAGGGCTGCAACTTCCTTCACT
>PVKN010042078.1:0-10461 GCA_004027915.1 Capromys pilorides
TTTTTTTTTTTTTTTTTTTTTTTGCTGGACCAGGGTTCAAACTCATGACCTTGCACTTGCCAGGCAGGCACTTGTGCCACAGAGCTATCTCCCTGGCCCTTCAGCTCTGCACATTTCAACGTGAGGGAATAGAGTCAGGCTCAGTCAAAATGGAGACAGTTGCTCTTCTTTCAAGGAGAGCTGCTCAGGTGGTCCTCCACAATAGAGCATATTGGAAACCCTGGCTTCCATCCCCAGAATCCCTCTCCACCACACACACAATGGCAGTATATGGTGGTAGTACTGTGGTACAGACCCAGTACATGACAGTCATGCTTTTCCTATCACATTGTTAAACCAGCAGTACCACGGGAAGGCCATTGGCTTTATAATCTTACTAAGAATGAGTTGCAGGTGAATTCACATTTCGACCATCAAAAAGCTTGATTAGGTCACTACATTACTATCCATAATTCTCTTACTAAGAACAATTTTGAATTCTAAATTAATGTTAAAATACTAAACAAGATAAACTTTGTCATTCTCACTCTCCAAATGAGAAAACTGAGACTTAGAAAGGTGAAGCAACTTGTCCAGGTGAAGCAACTGTCCACTGTCACACAGTGTACAGGTGACTACACTGTGTAGTCACCAGTGTAACAAGACTAATGGTTGGAATTGAGAACCTTGCACTTAACAACAGTATTGTGCTACACTGTCTCTGTTCTTCAAGACGATCTTCATTACATTGAACAAGATTTAAAAGTTGCCTAAGAGGCCGGGGAGATAGCTCCGTGGAACAAGTGCCTGCCTGGCAAGTGCAAGGTTGTAAGTTTGAATCCTGGTCCCGCCAAAAAAATAAATAAATAAATAAATAAAATAAAATAAAATAAAAGTTGGCTAAAAGCTGATGCTGAAGGCACATGAGATGGCACATGTCTATAATCCTGGTACCCTGGGCGGCTGAGGCAGAATCATTATTAATTCAAGCATAACTTGTCTCAAAACTTTTGAAAAGGAACCTTGGGGATTTAGCTCATAGCAAACGCCCTAGGCTCAATTCCTAGTGCCAAAAAAAAACATAAAACAAGCAAGCTACTGCTATAAGCTGATGTTTACAGAAAGATAGGCGTTCTCGCAGATGGACTGTGGGGGTATAAACTGGTATGAATATTTTAGAAAGTAATTAATCAATATCTACTAAATATTTTTATTATTTTTTTATTTTTTATTTTAAGGAAGGGACTACAGGGTGTTTAGGTTCTCACTACTAGATTGGACTTGAAGTGATCTACCTATTTACAGCCTCCCAAGATTTGGGATTACAGGCATGTACCACCACACCAGTCTCAGTTGCTGGCACAGCAGGCCTGGGGACCAAGCCCCCAGCCTGCGTGTCTGGTTGCAGGCACTTTAATCTGCTGAGCTATTTCGCCAGCCCTTTCTATTAAATTTTTATTTTTTTTTATTTTTTATTTATTTATTTATTTATTTATTTATTTATTTATTTGCTTGTTTGTTTGTTTCTTTTTTTTTTTTTATTTGTTTGCTTGTTGTGTTTGTTTGTTTCTTTATTTATTTATTTTGCGGCTGGCTCAGCCTGCCCTGGTGGTGGCACTGGCGCAGCATGTGGTGCCAGGGATCGAACCACAGTCCCTGCAGTTGCCTGAGCCTTCCTACGCAGGCGCTTTAGACCATTGAACCATCTCGCCGGCCCTGTTTCTTTATTTATTTATTTTATGGCTGGCTCAGCCTGCCCTGGTGGTGGAGCTGGCGCAGCATGTGGTGCTGGGGATCGAAACGCAGTCCCTACAGTTGCCTGAGCTTTCCTAAGCAGGCGCTGTAGACCGCTGAACCATCTCGCCGGCCCCCTCTTAAATTTTTAAATGCATATACATCTCAATTCATCAGTTCTACTTTCAGGAATTTGTAGTATAGATTTCACTATAAAAGCATGCAGAGTGGCGGACAAACACATGGAATAAGCAATCTTTTTTTTGGTATGGCAGAAACTGGAAACCTCTGAAATCACTACTCTTAAGGGACTGTCTATGTAAATGATGTACCTCAATGCAAGGGGAAATTATGCACACATGAGAGAAGGATTTCATGTGGAAATATATCTAAAATATGTGACTAAAACTAGTTGAAAATAACTGCACATTAGTATCGGGATTATAATAATCTTTTAGTGTTTTGTGGCATATATACATATATAGTAATTTAAGAAAGTGGAATATGTGCTTCAATAATTTTTTAAAATAATTTTCAGATATTTTATTTTATTTTATTTATTTATTTTAATGGCCAGCTCAGCATGCCCTGAGGGTGGAGCTGGCGCAGCATGTGGTGCCAGGGATCTAACCACAGTCCCTGCAGTTGCCTAAGCTTTCCTAAGTAGGCGCTTTAGACCGCTGAACCATCTTGCCGGACCTTCACAATTTTTTTTTAATTTTAAATTTATTTTTTCATTTTTATTTTTTTTTATTTTATTAATTTTATTAAGAAAGGGCTGGTGAGATGGTTCAGTGGTTTAAATCACCTGTTTGGGAAAGCTTAGGCAACTGCAAGGACTGTGGTTCACTCCCTGGCACCACATGCTGCGTCAAGCCCACCCCCAGGGCAGACTGAGCTGGCCACAAAAAAAAAAAAAAATTAGTTAGAAAGAAATAACAATGAGACAGTTTCAAAACACACTAGTAGGACAGCCACAAGAATTAATACAATGCATATTGTTGTCCTCATAGTAGTTGGTCAGAGTACAAGAAGCAGACATGATAACTTTTCTAAACGCTATTAGTACAAATATTTCTTCTCCTTGAACTAAGAGAAAGTAGTTGTATGTATAGTCCAATAGTCCATAATAGTAGTGGGTTATCATATTTTGGTTCTAGTACCCTAGGACAGTGAGGACTCAGGACATAAGAGTGCCTATACTGTAACATCCTATAACTCAGTGGTGTCCCAATTTCTCCATTCAAGGAGATTATGGGGCCACAGAGGAAAGGCATCGATGATGTATAGTGTGCCTAAGGAGAATCACCAAGAGAGAAAACATTTTTTCAGGCTTTCACAAAGAGCAAACTGGTCAAGCAATGGCTGTGACTCATCCAGATGGCTGACACTGACAAAAGTTCTACAAAACGCTGTATATGGTTTCAGGGTAAATCCTGATGGGATTTGACTGACCTTGTCAGATACAGAAGTTCCTTTTTTTTTGTAATATAGGTCTTGCTTTATCTTGGTCTTAACCATCTAACAGAAAAGTCTAACCATGAGGTACAAAAAGTAAAGCCATATTAATATGCTGAGCTGTAAAAGGCTCAAGTCAACAGCTTCCAACATTGCCAGTTCTGCTGATAATTCACAAATAATTTCAATGACAGATTTTTACTTAATGTCCTCCAAATACAACATGAATTTCTATTATAACCATGTCTTTCACGTACATTAAGAATGAGGGGCCAGCCAGATAGCTCAGCGAACTAAAGAGCCTGCTTAGGTAGAAGCAGGGGCCAGCGTTCAATCTTGGCATGTGTGTTGGCCCCACCCCCAGGGCACAATGAGAGTGACTGAGACAGGGTATGGTGGCGTGCACCTGTAATCCCAATGCTTGGGAGGCTGAAAACAGGAGGAGTACTATGAGTCTAATCTGTGTAGTATGACCTTATACTAAATACATTTAAAAAAAGTAACAGAATGCTCAAGACAAGCTTACTAGTGTTCCCTATAAAAAAATTGATGCCTCATGGTTAAACTTTTCTGCTGCGTAGTTAAGTCCAAGTTAAAGCAAGACATATAACAAAACATGTAACTTTTGTATCTGACAAGGTCAGTAAAACTCCCTCAGGATTTACCTTGAAACCATGTACAGCATTTTGTAGAACTTTTGTCAGTGTCAGCCATTTGGATAAGTAACGGCCATTGCTTGACCAGTTTGTTCTCTGTGAATGCCTGAGAGAATGTTTTCTCTCTAGGTGACTCTCCTTAGGCACACTATACATTGTTGATCTTTTTCCTCTGTGGCCCCATAATCTCCTTGAACAGAAAATTTAGGACACCACTGAGTTATATGATTTTATAATACAGATTCTCTTATGTTTTGAGTCAACTACTTTCTCTTAGTTCAATGAGAAGAAATATCTGTACCAATAGTTTTTAGAAAAGTTATCATGTCTGCATCTTGTACTCCAAATGACTACTGACGTCAACAACATGCATTGTATTAATTAATGTGGCTGTCGTATTAATGTGTTTTGAAACTGTCTCATTGATATTTCCTATTAAAAGTAATAAAGCTTTTAAAAAGTATGTGCTGGTCATGGTAGCCACATGCTTATAATCCCAGAACTGGGGAGGCTGAGGCAGGAGAATTGTTGTGAGTTGGAGACCAGCCTGGGCTATAAAGTGACCTCAAGGCCAGCCTGAACTGCATAGCGAGACTCTGTTTTGAAAAGATCAAAAATAAATAAATATATGAATATATGAATGAATGAATGAATGAATGAATAAATAAATAAATAAATAAAATTGAGGTGTAGTACCTCAGGCCTATGATACCAGGTACTCCACAAGCTGAAATAAGAAAATCTCAAGTTAAGGACAGCCTAGGCAATTTAATTTAGCAAGACCTGGTCTCAAACATACAAACAAAATACCCAAAAAAAAATAAATGAAAGAAGGAAGCTAGGCATGGTGGTTCATACTAGTAATTCCAAGACTCTGGGATTCTGAGACAGATCACAAGTTTAGCTCAGTCAGGGCAATGTAGTGGTATAATAGGATCCTATATCAAAACAATAATAATAATAATAATAATAATAATAATAATAATAATAATAATTTATGCACCGGGGAGATAGCTCAGTTCAATCCCTGGTTCTAAAAAAATAAAATAAAATAAAGTAAAATAAAAATTTAAATTTAAATTTTCAAAAAAGGCTCGGGGTGTAGCTCAATATGAAAGCCCTGGGTTCAAAAATCCTTATTACAAAATAAACTCAAGGAATGTAATATAGTTCAGTAAATTTTCAATTATTTTTACCATGAACATAGAAAGAAATATTTTATTATTTTATATTACATTACAGAATTGTCATCAACTTCATATGGATGTTTTTGGGTTGTTGTTTTTGATATGCAAGTACTTTGGATTACAAGCATGTTTCTGGAAAAAAGTATGCTCACAAACCAAGGTTTTATTGTGTACAGTGAACTTTGACAACAGAAGTTATGCACATTACTGGTAAGCAGGAGAATTTTCAACAAATAAGGCACAAAAATATTTATTGGGATTGAAAAAAAATGACCTCTCTCTCTCTCTCTCTCTCTCTCTCTCTCTCTCTCTCACACACACACACACACACACACACACACACACACGCACAAACTCCAGAACTTGAAATCTTTTACAGAAAAGTCAATATATTTCCCATACTGGGCTAGGGAAGGGTTTCCTAAGTTTTTAAAGGGACAATAATCAAGAAAATTAGGCAAGTTAGTCTACATTAAAATCGAAAAGGCTTTTTTTTTTTTTTTTGCAGTGCTGCAGAATGAAGAGCAGGTCCTTGGCAAAGGCTAGGCAAACACCTCACCACTGAGCTATGACCCTGGCCTAGAAGCTTCAAATTTCACAAGCACTTTAAGGAGAGAGTGCTCACTTCGGCTGCACATATACTAAAATTGGAACTTTAAGGAGAGAATATAGTCTTTTTCTGAAGTATTACAAGTAGTAGTTCTGGATATATATATATATATATATATATATATATATATATATATATCAGTTATTAGGTTCTTAGTAAGAAATTTAGAACACTAATTTATTAGGATGCATTCCACTTGTCAGAGCAAAAATGAATCACAGGAAGCCCCAGAGCTGAGGAGCAGCTTTGATTTTTGCTAAAATCTGTGAGTTCACCGCTTTCTGATCCACCTTGCACTGCTCTGAAATCTGGTATCTCTTTCTCAGTGTTGAAGTTCTCGCCCTCCTGGTGTCCACAGCTTCTCCTTCTTGAATTAACCATCAGTGAGGTGCTTGGGGATTTTCACTTTGCTGATAGCAATTTTTGTAGAGGTGGCAATGACAAATTTCTGGTGTGTTCTTTGTAGGGGAACATGATGAAGGCTGAGGCCCAGTCACAAGCAGCAAGCCACTGACCAACTAACTGCTTTAGGAAGACCACTCTCTTGCTTCTGTGATGCCCAGTGAGGATGGTCAAGATGGTGCTGGGAGTGATGCTAGCTCGAAATTTCCTCACATGCTGACTTTCAAAGGGCTCCTTGCCATGGCTCAAGAGCTTTTGGGGCACATCTTCAGTAGGGTAGCATCTAAGCATTTTTCAAAGCTTAACCACCTGGGTACCACCATTCTTGTTCCCACTGACTGGTTTTGTTATAGCAAGAACTTTCTCCTTTTTCTTCTCAACCTTTTCAAAGCTGTATATTTTCTCTTGTACAAAGCCTTTCTGGAATCCATAACAGACTGGGGGTGTTTATCAATTCCTCTAACCAGGACAAGATTTTGGTTGCAGTGGGGCTGCCCCTTCTTGGACTTTTTTGTCTTCACCTTATCATTTTACCAGTATCACTGGCAGCAGCCTTCTTGGCTTTGGGTTTCTTCTCTTTAGTGTCTGTCTTCTCAGTTTTTTTGCCCGCCATCTTGCAGGATGGGAAAGTGCTAGACACACTTTTGTAAAAAGAGTTTATATCAAGAATATGTGATGGAGGGCTGGCAAGATGGTTCAGCAGACTAAGCACCTGCTTAGACAAGTGCAGGGGTTGGGGGTTTGGGCAGCACAGGGACTGGAGTTCAGGCAGCACAGGCCACATGGCCTCATACCTGAGGAGTGCTGAGCTGGCCAAAGAGACCCGGTATGGTGGTGCACACTTGTGATCCCAGCACTAGGAGGCTGAAAACAGGAGGGTCACTATGAGTCCAAGCTGCATAATGAGACTCTGTACCAAATACATTAAAAAGAAAATTATCTAAAAAATTGGGGCTGGGGAGATAGCTCCGTGGTACAAGTGCCTGACTGGCAAGTGAGTTCAAACCCCGGTCCCGCAAAAAAAAAAAAAGATTTTTGGCGGTGCTAGGTTACCAAATCAGAGTCTGCTGGACACTACTAGGCAAGATTCTACCATTGAACTACACTTCTAGCTCTATAATGCATTATTGTACATGAATAAGAGAAAGAACCCAGTAGAACTGAAAAAAAAAAACAATCGTTATGTAGAAAAAAATACATGTCTCTAATAGACATACAAATAAACACTCAGCCTAACTAGAGAAAATGTAAATCAAAGAACAGCCTGACACAATCATTTGCACCTGTGGTTTCCAGCTGTTTAGGAGACTGAGGCAGAAGGATCACTTAAGCCCAAGAGTTTGGAACTAACAAAAGCAGATTAACTAGACTCCATTTTAATTTTTTTTTTCTTTTTTTTGTATTTTTAGTACAGGGTCTACAGGGTCTCACTACACAGATCACACTCGTAGTGATTTTCCTGTTTTCAACCTCCCAAGCACTAGGACCCATACCACCACACCCAGTCTCAATCACCATCTCAGCACACCCAGGGGGCGGGGCTGGCACAGCACACTGGTTATCGAATCCCGGGTCACTGTACCTGCCTAAGCAAGTACTTTAGTCTGCTGAGCTATCTGAGCAGCCCAGACTCCCATTTTATTTTATTTATTTATTTTTTTGGCGGGACCGGGGTTCAAAATCATGACCTTGCACTTGCCAGGCAGGCACTTGTGCCACGGAGCTATCTTCCTGGCCCCTCAGACTCCCATTTTATTTTATTTTATTTATTTTTTTAAAAAATTATATCAGTCATTTAAGCCGCCAAGCTGGTTTTTTTTTTAAACTTTATTTATTTATGTATTTATGTTATGGCCGGCTCAGCTTGCCCTGGGGGTGGGGCTGGCGCAGCATGTGGTTCCAGGGATTGAGCTGCAGTCCCTGCGATTACCTAAGCAGGTACTTTAGACCACTGAGCTATCTCGCCAGTCCCAGACTCTCATTTTAAAAGGAAATACAAAGTATACAAATCAAGGACACATTGAGCTATCATATCAATTTCCCAAAGTTGAAAACTGACAAATTTGGGAATGGTATGGACCACTGTGACCTCTTAAATATACCTGCTGGGATTGAGAACTGACATATTCTTTGTATAACAGTTTGACCTTATTGAGTCATGCTTACCTTTTTGCACACCACTTCTAGTTAGAAATTAGTGAAAACATTAGTGCATGTATATAAGGAGACATAGCTCAGTGGCGCAAGTGCCTGCCTGGCAAGTGCAAGGTCCCAAGTTCTATCCCTGGTAACCCCCACCCCAAAAAAAATAACCTGTATATCTGACAGATCAATGTATTATAGTTCTACATATGAATGAGAATGAATCATATAATAGTGAATCAAAAAACCCAAGCTCCTCATGGTGGCATGTATGCAGGGAGACTCAACAAAACAAAACAAAGTAAGATCAAGGGCTGGAAGTGTAGCTCAAAGGTACAGTGTTTCCATAGTATCCAAAAACTAAGGCCAAAATCAAAACCAAATCCAGGGGATGGGAAGTGCGATTCCAGTGGTAGAGCACTTGATGAGCATTCAAAAGACTCTGAACCATACAAAGAGAGCCACAGGGAAAGAAAAGGAAATAGAAGATGGTTTTGGGAAGAAGCTCTTAGGTAGATATAAATGATTAATGTGATAGTTGAAGGGTGACCATAAATTCATGACTGTATTAAACTATAGTGAAGAGAGAACTACAAATACTTAACACAAATAACAACTTATACATAGACCATTTATGAACAGAAATCATGAACCAATGATTACAATTAATACTTTTCTATGAAACATGCAAATACCTGAAATACACAAAGATAAAATTTTTAATTTAATTTAGTTTAAAGACAGTACAAAATAGTATTAAAACAAAAATTACATGTGATACAGAATTTCACTTAGCATAATAATATGAATTTTGGGGGCCAGCAAGATGGCTCAGCAGTCTAAAGCGCCTGCTTAGGAAAGCTTAGGCAACCTCAGGGACTGCAGTGCGATCCCCAGCACCATGTGCTGCGCCAGCCCCACTCCCAGAGCAGGCTGAGCTGGCCATAAGAAAATAAATAAGTAGGGGCCGGGGAGGTGGTTCAGTGGTCTAAAGTGCCTGCTTAGGAAAGCTGAGGCAACTGCAGGGACTGCGGTTCAATCCCCGGCACCACATGCTGCGCCAGCCCCCACCACCAGGGCAGGCTGAGCCAGCCACAAAATAAGTAAATGAATAAAGGAAGAAACAAACAAACAAACAAAAACAAGCAAACAAATAAATAAAATTTAAAAATAAATAAATAAATAAGTAAATTAAAAAAAAATATATGAATTTCACATTATTTGTTGTAATGAATAGTGTTGTCTTCCAACTAGTTGTTCATATTACCGGATATAAGCATGTAAAATTTGAAGAAGAAAGAAAAAGAGAAATATATAAGAAATTAAGGGGAGGGGCTGGGGAGATAACTCCTTGGCACAAGCGCCTGCCTGCAAGTGCAAGGTCATGAGTTTGAACTCCGGTCCCACAAAAAAAAAAAAAAAAAAAAAAAAAAAAAAAAAAAAAAAAAAAAAAAAAAAAAAAGAAAGAAAAAAAAAAGAAATTAAGAAGATAATGGGACAAACAATTGAAAAAAGGAGAATAAGCAAGTTAAACATTAACTTCCCCTTTCCATAGACCAGCAGAAATCAAAACCATCCTGCTTACATACATAGATATATCTCTTCATTTACTTATTTGGTACAGGGTCTTGCTACACAGCTTGGATTCATAGTGATTCTGTCTCAGCCTCCCCAGTGCTGGGGTTACAGATGTGGCCAGCAGGGCATGTCCATGGTTCCAGGGCTCTGGGACCAGCACAACATGCAGTACCGGGAATTGAACTCGAGTCCCTGCACTTGCCGGGCAGGTGCTTAGAATGCTAAGCTAACAGCCCAGCCCAAGATAAAATATTTTAAGATCAACGTAAAAGATACTATTTCCTATAGTACCAAAACTTTAAGTACCTAAGAGTAAGTTTCCTACAGTAAATACATCTATAAATGTTTTACGGAATTAATAAATGTCATATAATATTCTCTGTATAAATGAAGAGGCATTCAGTGCTTTTAGAGTAGATGACCTAAGTCAATACAATCTAAAAAATAAACCCATTTTTTAAGAAACTAATAAACTTTTTATAAACTTAACATAGAAGGATAAATATCAACACTAGCTAAGTTTATCTTGAAACAGAAGCTTTACTTACCAGATACTAAGATGCCCTAAAAAGAGAAATATAAATACATAAAAAATTTGGAGATATATATATATATACATATACATATATATATACATATATATATATATATTTAAATTTGGAGAACATTGGTTCATTATCAGTACTGTTCCTTCCATCTGCTTCTCTCACATAAC
>PVKN010042079.1:0-10444 GCA_004027915.1 Capromys pilorides
TTCTTTTTTTTTTTTTTAAATTTTATTTATTTATTTATTTGTTTGCTTGTTGTGTTTGTTTGTTTCTTTATTTATTCATTTTTGTGGCTGGCTCAGCCTGCCCTGGTGGTGGTGCTGGCGCAGCATGTGGTGCCAGGGATCGAACTGCAGTCCCCGCAGTTGCCTGAGCCCTCCTAAGCAGGCGCTTTAGACCACTGAACCATCTCGCCGGCCCAATCTGCTGTTATTCTGATGGGCTTTCCTTTAAATGTAATCTGTTTCTTTTCTCTAGTGGCTTTTAGTATATTATTCTTCTGCTGGATTTCTGGGATCTTGACTATTATATGTCTGGGTGTGCTTTTAGTTGGGTTGACATTATTTGGAGTTCTATGCTTCAGTTACCTGAATGTCCGATTATTGTCTCATCTTTGGGAAGTTTTCTGCTATTACTTCTGCCCATATTCTTTTTATATCATTTGTATTGACTCCTTCTTTTTCATTGACTCCCATTAATCTCACATTGTTCATTTTTGCATCATCTTGCAGATGTTGAATTACTTTTTCCTGCATCCTGGTTGTTTTTAAGAGATCCTTTCTTACCTTTTTGCTAGCTGTGACTTTGTCTTCAAGATCTGAAATCCTGTCTTCATTTTTGTTCATATGGTTTTGCCAGCTTGTGACTGAGATTTTATTTTCCTGTATATCTCTTTGAACCTGTTTCATGCGGTCTATTTCTTTCCTATATTGCTCATTCATGGATTCCATCATTTTTCTAATCTCCTCTAATTTTTTATCAATGTCTTCTTTAGATGCATTTATTAAGTCTTCCATTATAGTTATCCTTTCCTTTTCTATTTCAGAGGTTATTTCTGCTCTCATTTCCTCTCTATCTTTCTGCAGTTGTTCTGCTTCAGATGCTGTTAATTTAGAAATGACTTTTTAAACTTCAGAGATTATTTCTGATCTGATTAAGCTTTTCTGCAGCTGTTTTTTAACTTCAGTCTCTAGTAATTCAAAGATTTTTTTTTAACTTTAGAGGTTATCTCCAATCAGAGTTCCTCTATAAGTTTCTGCATTTGTTTGTTTACTTCAGATGCTACGAATTCAGAGATTTTGGCTGTATGATTCCCATTTTCTTGTATGATAGTGACTCCTGTATTTGTTTCAGGTTGGCTTGGGACCTGAGATTGCATTTTGTTCCTTGTCTGTATCATTCTGAGTAGCTGTGATCTTTGGTGCAGGACTGCGTGTCTTCAGGTTGTTTGTTCAGTCTGTGCTGCTGGGTCAGCTGAGCTGCTTTTAGGCCAGGGGAGGGCGTCTCACTCACCCGGCGGGCCTGGTGCTGGGTGATAGGCTGCACTGGCAGCGGGCTGGAGGAGGTCTCAAGTGGCAGGCGTGGAGCTGGCTGGCGGGCCTGGCACTGGGTGATGATGGTAGGCAGCGCTGGCAGTGGGCTGCAGGTCTCACCTGGCAGGCCTGGCACTGAGGATTGAGTTTAAGAGCTGAACACAGTCCCTCCCCAAGCCTGTGCATTTGGATTGCTGGACTCTAAGAGCCTGCGTGGATGGCACACACAGGAGATTTCAAGGCCAGTTACTTCATCCTTGCGCCACTCTATCTCTCCTACTGGTTTCATTTCACAACCGAGGACACTTGTTGAAGCAGGACAGACTTGTCTGATGAGTCCTGTTTAGGAGACATGGCCAGCAGGGTCAGGGTAGGCTGCGGCACAGTATCTGTTACCGTGTGGATCAAGAATGTTCCCAAAGGACACCTGTGCTTTTGGAAGGTGGTTGGAGCATGGGTGCTTACAGCTGACTTGCTGTGGGGAAGTAGGTCTGGTTCAGGGGTGTGGCCTGGGGAGGCTTACCCCTTCTCTGGCTCTGCCCTTCTTTCCTTTTCTGGTTGTGTGTGAGTCTCCTCCTTTCAGTGCCTCTGTCATGCTGGTTTCTGCCTTAGTGCCAGCCAGTCATGGATTCCATCCATGACCTGAGTAAATGTCTCCTCCGTTCAGTTGTGCACAGTGGGTAAAAAGTGAACAATAGGGTCTGGCGAGATGGTTCAGTGGTCTAAAGCACTTGCTTAGGAAAGCTCAGGCAACTGCAGGGACTGTGGTTTGATCCTTGGCACCACATGCTGCGCCAGCCCCACCACCAGGGCAGGCTGGGCCAGCCACAAAATAAATAAATAAAGAAACAAACACAACAAGCAAACAAACAAATAAATAAATAAAAATTAAAAAAAAAGTGAACAATAGACAAAGTGATTTAAGAATGGCCAAAAGGACCCTGCAGTCAGTCTCCTGAGTGATGTGTGTATTGCTTTTGTGGAAACCTCCCTACAAGGCTGTGAATCCCACTTGACAGAGGAGTTGGCGTGGAGGGCTGTGAAAACCTTTGGGGCCCCGCAGTGTTAGGACCATTCGACCCTTCGGCATGCCCTACAAGAAGGAAAGTGAGAACAGTGAAAGAGCATGCGTGTGTCTAAGCCTTTATTTGCTTAAATCTTCAGGAAGGAGGTAGAGTGGGGGAAATGGGAACTCACTGTCTTGAGGGCCAGGTCGCTGGTGTCCAGAGCCTGGCTTGGTCACTTAGGGCAGCGTGGCTGCTCGTAAAGTGGACCTCAATGCTATGGAATCCTCTGGCTTGTCTGGAAGACTTAATCAGAAGGTAATTAAATATTATCTATTATAATCATTAAATATTACCCACCATTGCCACCATCTTCAGATTGGCTCCATTGTAGCTGGGTAGTGCTCAGTAATAAAGGTTGTGCTTAGTTATTGCCAGTGTTTGGTGACTGATTATCTGCCTGGGAATCATGATGGACCCATAGCCAGGGTGACTGTATTTATATTGCACCCGATTTTGTTATTTATTTTTGTCTTATTGAGACAAGGTCTCACTATGTCGCCTAGCCTGAACTTGACTCACAAGATGATCTTCCTGTCTCAGCCTCCCAAGTGCTGAGATTACAGGCATGTGCTACCACACCCGGCTGAGATATTTTATGTTAGAAATAAGTTGTTTAACATAGCTTCCAATTTTTCAGACACTAATACTCAAGTCTGAGGTGGAAGTCTGACACTAACCACTTGTTACCTTTGGCCTATTAGAGGAGTGACCCTGATCTACAGGGCTGTGTGCTTTTAAGTGGGTTAATTCCCACAGCAGTTAGAATCATACACTATATTACTTTTTACAGACCAGGAAACAACCTAGAAATTAGAGGAGTAATGGAACACTCTATGAGGGTACTTAGACATTGTGCCTTGAAGGGTTTCTAGCTTTCCTTTTTCTTTTTGGTACTGCGAATCGAACTCAGGACCTTGTACTTGCCAGGCACACACTGTGAAACTGAGCTGAATCCCTGGCCGTTTCTAGTTTTTGTTTTGAAAACAAGCGTCCAGATTTTGCAAGCGCTATATCCAGGAAAGCCATGTACGTAGAGTAAGTGCAATCTCACATGTTACCTTACTTGACCTAATTGTTTCTTTCAAAATATACATCAGCTTGAATTTGATAGACAGCTTTTGCAATCCACTGTTTTGTTTGGCCCACAGGGTTAATTCACCAAGGTAGTTTTCAACTGTCTTGTTGTCTAGATAAATGCTGAAGTAGGCAGCTGTTGACTACTGATAAGGAAATCAGGTGCCAAGTGTTTAACAGGAAAGACAAGATTAATTACAACACAGGGATTGCTGAAGACATTTAAAAATGGTTTGCAACCAGAGAGCAATGAAGCCTTCTCCTTGGTAGCTATAAAGGGGCATGATCTGAATTATGCCCCTGTTGCACCAGGGACTGCTACTGTCTCTCATAGGAGCAACTGAAAAATCATGCCTAAGATGAAAGCATGGCAAGGCCCTGGGACCCATTGCTGACATCCCCTTCCCAATTCCCTCCACCCTGGCAGGTCATGACCAATGATGCAGTTTCTCCTGAAGGTGCCACAGGAGTCAAAGCAGCCATTGTTTTAGCCTTGCCTTTTATGCAATCTTGTGATATAGATTCTACCATGAGAGCTGAGGCTGCCCTAGATACCACAGCTCCTCCAGAAGATACTGGTTCTGCTGCAACAGGTTTGAAAAGCAGACCTAGCCCAGATGGCTCTGTGCCCTGTAACACTATTCCAAAAATCCTGGGGTAGGTCTGCAAGATGCAGGGGACTGTGCATGTGCTGCCCACTCTTCTCCACAAGCAGCTGCCCTGTGCTCCAGTCAGTGGTCAGCTCAGGGTCCTTGCTAAGGCCCTCCCTGTGCTGCTGCACAGGTCCTCACAAAGGCCTCACTTGGGTGATCCTGCAGTGTTACCGCCAGTAAAGCAGACAGCACAAAAGGGCTTGTCATGCCAGGGGTCCTGAATCTTTAAGAGGCCTCGAGACTGAAAGCAGTGGGAAACAAAGCTCTGTGGCCGCTGAGGCAAAGCCTGAGGCTGCCAGGAAGGACAGAAGTCCAGGTGGAGTGGGAGACCCAAGGCAGAGGAGGTGAAGCCTGGAGACCCAGACTGCCTTAGAAAAGCTGAGGTTGAGATGAAAGGCTGGAGACTCCTGGTCCAGGAACCAGGTGATGCCTGATGCCTGAGGGATGTGGGGTAAAGAATGCCCAACGTCAGTAGTGGTGTTGGGAAGGCGCCCCAGAAAAATCAGGGTCACTTGCAGTTCACCTCAGAGAGGCCTCACAAGTTCTAAAAAGCTGCAGAAAGGCCTACGTGCCTCAGCTGCGGTGGAACTGATAGGGGTGGCAGGCAGGTGTCAGGGACTGCAACACGGTTACGGAAAGAAAACTATAATACCAAGAGCACTAATACAGCACTGGGAGCTAAGCCCTGCACGCAGGACTCAGCTGGACCCTGTGATCTCAGAGCCAATAACTTGAAGGGAGCAGCACTTTGACAAAAGAACCCTCAGATGATTGTAAACAGCCCAGAAAGTCGGTGAGGGTTTTCCTGATGGGCAGCTCGCAGCAGCAGAAGAACCAGACTGCCTGCCGGATTGCCAGGGATGGAGCAGGCAGCCCTTTCCCACGCTGCAGCTAATGCCATCACTGGGAACAGGCACAGTGAGAGGGCCGGGAAGGGCACCGACGTCCTCCTGAAGGAGGCCGGCTGAAGGTGTTTGGAGTCTCTCTCGTCCAGGGAGTGGTGGGCTGAGCCGTGAGGGTGCCGAGGCTCCCACCTACCCTGTCTTTTAACATGGTAATTTCCCTGGCCGGGTGGGTGCTTAGTTTCATGTAGACCTCGGGCTAACAGAAGATCCCTTTTTTTTCCTTATCCAAAAACATGAACGCAAGCTACGAAGCAAAATAAAATAATTGCCACAAGTGGACTATACACTTAAACCATGGCACATTCCTGTACTGAGCTTCCTTCAAATCCAGCGAAGCCGTGAATTTCTCCCTTCTTTTGCTTTCTAACCATCGCTTCGCTCTAACACCGGCAACAGAGAGGCAGGTGGGCTTCTGCTAAGTAGAATTAACGCCAACACCCGCTGGAATTTTAACACAGAGAACTCTTCTAGTTGCCGCTACAAACAAATCAACAGCGTCGGCAAGTCCTCGACTTCTGGGGTGGGGGCGGGGCCACGCAAGCGCAGTGGCGCCCAACCAGTGACGTCACAAACCTGCGCCCTGACCGGGTTCTACTGCTAAGGCAAAGAGCAGTAGGTGACGAGACTTTGGGGCCACTGCAGTTAACATGAGCAGCTGTGGGTTCCTTCTGCGCAGGGCGGCTGCGGCCCGAACCTGCCGGGCTCTGGTGGCCCTCACGGCGAGTCGACGCCCGCTGCGAACCAGTCCGCAGAGTCGAGCTTTCGCCAAGGAGCTCTGTTTGGGCAAAATTGAGAAGGTAAGGCGAGCCCGCGTGACCTACGCTCTGTGGCTCCCGCCTTCCGTCTTCAGGCAAGAGTGGGGTTGAGTTTTGTCAGGGTCCCCAAACAGGTGGCATCTGAGGGGGCGGGACGGCCTAAAAGTTTGGATTCTGGAATCCACACGAGCGTCTTCTGGGAAAGCGTGGACTCTCACATAGCGAGCCGATCTGGGAAATGTAGTTCAGACAGAGTCGCGGCTTATCGAGGCAGTGTGGGAAAGCCAAAACCGGGGATTACCACGATGCCTTCCACCTGGCCTTTGTTGAAACGTGTTGGGTTTCTTCTCTCATTCCTATATTAAGCTCCGTTCAGGCGTCTTCCCCTGACACCTTCCAAGGGGCCCCTGGAATTCTTTCTGCAGCTGAGCCCTACTGCTGGACTGTGGTTGGGAGTTCCTTAGAAATCTGGCTCTCCGTTTCAGAAGTCCCAGGACTCAGCCAGCTGCAGCACTTATCATCCTCCGAGAGTCAGAGAACGGGTTTCATCTTGGCTGAATGATTTTGAACTTACTAATTTTTTTTTTTTTCCTTTCCTTTCCTTTTTTTTCCGGACCGGGGATCGAACTCTGAACCTTGTACTTGCCAAGCAGGCGCTTGTGCTGTTGAACTATATCCCCTTTCCATTGAACTTACTGGTTTTGTGACGTTCGGCCCGGGCTGCGCTTCTCTGTGCTTCAGTGCTTTTCCAAGTAGGAATAGGACAGTGCTCATCTCCTCCTGGAGGTGCCGGGCTTTGCACTTGGCCACAATGCAGCTTGGTCCTGTATGGTGGGAGGAGTTATTTCCTGCCTTCTCTTTGGAACGTTCCTCTCACATTGTCTGGCTACTTCTGATTTACTGATACAGAAACTGAGACTCAGACTGAGAGTGATTTGCCTTGTTAGAATGTATAGACCTTGGACTTTTAAAGTGCAGGAGACTTCAGGGTGTGGTGTCGTACATCTGTAATCCCAGCACTTGGGAAGGCTGTGGCAGGAGGATTGCCATGAGTTTGAGTCCAGCTTGGGCTCTGTAGTGAGTTCAAGGCAAGTCAGACTACATAATGCCACCTTGTCTCCAAACAAACAAAAAGTGCAAGAGCAGGAAACCATTTTTCCCAGAGTAAAAGAACTCAAATCTTTGATACCTCATCTAGTCTTTGAGCCTTTGTCCTCCCTTCCCCTGCCTCAGTGCTTTTGTCATCCTTCCTTCCCATTTCACTGAGTACATACATGCAGTGGTGAGAATTTCTGTGGTAGCCTGTCTTCCCCTATGATCGTCCCTCATACACACCCATGTCATCTCCACTCCCTTCTAGTGTTGGGGAGCTGGCTGCTCTTGGCAGAGGCCCACCAGTCATTAGGGTCCAGCCTTCTCACCTCAAGGGCATTGCTCTCCTGTCCCATCTAAACCGAAGCAGGAGAGTGCACAGCGTTCTCCAACAGAACAGACAAGACTTGGGATAATAGGCTAAATAGCAATTTATTGCTGGCGTCCCCGTAGGGACTAATGTTGACCTGAGAGCCCAGAATAAAGCTGTTTCCACTTTTATATTGTTTCTATCCTACAGGGCAATTTTTCGTTGGAAATCAGGGCAGAGCAAAGCTACAGAAGCAAAAGTAATGATTAAAAAGAAATAAACAGGGCCGGCGAGATGGTTCAGTGGTCTAAAGCGCCTGCTTAGGAGGGCTCAGGCAACTGTGGGGACTGCAGTTGGATCCCCGGCACCACATGCTGCGCCAGCGCCACCACCAGGGCAGGCTGAGCCAGCCACAAAATGAATAAATAAAGAAACAAACAAACACAACAAGCAAACAAATAAATAAATAAAATTTAAAAAAAAAAGAAATAAACAGTGACCAAGGAGGCAGGAACTTCACATAGGCCTTACCAAGTCTGCTGTGCTCCACTGACATTTACCCCATAGCTGAACCTGTACACATCTGGGGTCAAAACCATCTCTCTCTTCCAGGAGCTCAGCTATCAATTTTCTAAAGCAGCTTAGCTGTGTAGTTAACCCATAGTTGTCCAGCTTCACCTCAGGAGGTGGTCTCCTCTCTCAAAACTAGTTTTCCTTTTCTTTTTTGTATTTAGTATAGGGTCTACAGGGTCTTCAGGGTCTCACTACATAGAGCAGACTTGTAGTGATTCTCCTGTTTTCAGCCTTCCAAGTGCTGGGATGGCGGGTGCTCACCACCATGGCCAGTCTCAGTCACCCTCTCAGTGCGCTCCAGAGGTGGGGCCGGCACAGCACACTGGGGATCACACCTCAGCTGCTGCGCTCTGCCTAAGCAGGCACTTTAGTCTGCTAAGCTATCTGGCCGGCCTTTAATTTTCCTTTCTGTTGGGTCTTGAAGCTGCACTGTTCAGGTCAAGTCCTTGCCAGTCAGTAGTGACATTGGTGTTTGTCAAGTCTAGGGCTCTGTTCTCAGGTCACCTCTTATCTGACTTTAACAGTGGCATCTGATGCAATTAACACTGCCCCTTTTTGGACACTCTTTAATCATGTAGCTTCTGAAAGACCACTGTTTCTCTTTTCAGTCTCCTGGTTCCTTTTTGGCACCTCAACATCTAGACATTGGGCAGTGTTTCCCACTTGGGTTTTCTGAGGCTAGTCTGTGAACTTCTTACTATAACCATTTCCTGGATGGCTCAGGTAGGCTTTAAATACCATCTATAGCATGATGCCTCAAAGTAGTTCTTCCAGCTGAGATGTCTGCCTTCAGCTCCAGACTTGTGTTTTGAGTCTGGGTCTCACTATGTAGAATGGGCTGCCCATGGAGATCCTCGTGTTGTAGCCTCTCAGGTCCTGTGATTACAGGCATGTCCCACCATGCTTGGCTCCCAGGTTCTTTTTATGGCTGTCTTTCTGCTTAGAAGCTCCAGTTGACTACTAAGCACCTCTGGTTAGTACATCTGGAAATGCACTCCTGGCTCCTCCCAACAGCCTTCTTTATCATAGGAGTGGGAACCGTGCAGTTGCACTTGGTGTCCTGGAAGCACTTTAAATCTTTTTATTCTCATAGTTGTCATACTCTGACAGCACCCTCCTCCCTATGTTTAGGTCATCTTGAGAATCTGGCTGCCCGTTTTAGGCACCTTCACCTTGACTAGTCTGAGTCAGGCCACTCATCGCTAAGTGTTTCTGGGTCTTGAGTCCCCTTGTAAAGGTTTGTTTTTCGAATGTTTCCATGGGCTGTGTTCTGCTGGCCAGATGGAATCTAGCACGTTTTCCTCCATTTCCTTTGCCACTGTTATTACCATGATGGGGGCGGGGTGGTTCCTTAAAACTTAATTTTTGTTAAATGTTTATCATTTTTAGAATGAAGTTTTCCCATTCCCAGAGGTGAGCCAAGATGAACTTAATGAAATCAATCAGTTAGTAAAACCTGTGGAAAAATTCTTCATAGAAGAGGGTATGTATGTTGTTTTTCATCTGTTTTCTTTTTGCCTATTTCCATTGTAAGGATATTTATACTAAAGTCAGGGTAAATGTAGAGGGAGCCCTTGTGAGTGTCATTACTGAGTCTGAAGTAGTTTCTACTCATAATAGTCTGCTTTAGAGATCACCACATGAACTAAATTCAGTTCATTTAGTTGAATACTTCTCCATGTTTCTATAGTGAGGGATGACTTTATACATTCATTTCCCAAAGTGTTGCCAACCAACGCTTGTGTAAAATATGATAGCAGTGAGTATGCAGAAAGCTGAGATGAGAGAAAGAACATGACAGTCCGGACTCATGGGTCATGTGTTGGTGGGTGTGGGTTTGTGAGATAATTGAGATATATCTTCAGGTTGAGCCGGATCTTCGTGCTGTACCAAGTGCTTGATGAGCCGGTTTGATTTGTGGACCAGCAGGGCTTGCACTCCAAAGGGAAAGGCAGGGCTCCCACTTTCAGGAGCCCTGGTGTTGGGATCCCTGATGGTAATGAACAGCGAGGTCCCAGTGATTATTTGGATGGATATTAGCTACCAGTATTTGTCCTTCAAGGAGCTGAATGTGAAAGGTTAAATCTGAACAGCCGAACCCATGCAGTACCAGACCAGACACACTGACACGAGTAAAGCAGGTTTATTAAAAGTGCATGTGGGGGCTGTCTCCTGGACCAAGGCAACACTGAACAAAGCGGGGAGGAGGCTTCATAGGATCTTTCAGGGCTGGAGCAGCCAAGTAACAACCAGATCACGAGTGTCAGGGTAAGGTGGAACAGCTAGATCTAGGTGGACATCATTTATCTTCCTTTTTAATTTTATTCATGTCAGAAGGGAGTGAGTTGAGACCAATATAAGTCAAGAGGAAGTGAGCTGAGATCAGAGTACAGTGTGGGGCAGGGTTGGGATTGGGCTTGGGTAGGTTACCTAGGAAACCGAGGGAAGGAATGTTTGGGGCAAGATGCCCTGGGAGGCTAAGAGGAAGTGTTTGAGGCAAGGTGCCTGGGAAACTTTGAATCCTGACCTATCAGAATGGTGCTCATTTGTTACTTCAAATTAAAAATAATGAAACTGGGTGTGGTGGCGCATACCTGTAATCCCAGCTCTTGGGAGGCCGTAAACAGGTGTATCACTACATCTAGTAGTGAGATCCTGAATACCCTGTGTACCCTTCCTTAAAATACAA
>PVKN010042080.1:0-10653 GCA_004027915.1 Capromys pilorides
CTTTTTTCCTAAACCCAAATCACAAACTTTCCATTCCTGGGCTGGTTTATAGGAAAGAGCCATTTATCACACGTGCCATGCCCCGGCTTTAATTGGATGGGGGGAGGGGTCCTAGCTTCACACACTTGTTCTCAGGCGATGTACCTTGCGTTTTTAGCACAACCCGTTAGTGTCTGTCGGCTGCCTGTTGGGCTTAATGAAGATTATGTCTTCAGAAGGGGGAGGACAAATGAGTGCATAATAAGAAACTCCATCCAAGATATATTTGTACAAAGGAAAAAATAAAGCTTTTCCAGCCTCACCTTGGTTGGAGCTCTGAAGACTCAGCTGGAACAAACAGTTCATTTCTTGAGAGGTGGCAGGTGGCAAACAGAAAAGTGCAGACCCAGGAGCCCCGTACACGAGCGTGGGCTCTTAGCTCTGTCGACTGAAGGCTGCAAGGCGACCAAGTGTCCCAGTGCTTTTAATCTCACCATTAGATGTGAACTAGAAACCAAGACTGCCCGAATTCTCAAGACTGTTGGACGCATCAGAGGCAATATCTAGTAAGCACTCATCATACAACAGGAGGTCAAACTGATAACTGACGGGGCCGGCCAAATAGCTCAGCGGATTAAAGCACCTGCTTAGGCAGACACAGCAACCAGGGTTCAATTCCCTGATGTGCTGTGCCAGCCCCGCCCCTAGAGCACACTGAAACAGGGATTGAGACTGGGCTTCGTGGTGCGCACCTCTAATCCCAGCTCTTGGGAGGCTGAACACAGGCAGATTACTATGAGTCCGATCTACATAGTGAGACCCTGCAGACCCTATACTAAAATACAAAAAACAAAAAAAACCCCAAAATGATAGCCGAGTGTGGTGGCACACACCTGTAACTCCAGCACTTGGGAGGCTGAGGCAGGAGGATCAGTGCAAGTTCAAGACCAGCCTGGGCTACAAAAGTGAGCTCAAGGCCAGCCTGAACTGCATACAGAGACTCTGTCTCAAAAAGACATTAAAAAAAATGATAACTGAGAGCAAGCTGTCACCGCCGCTGCAGTCTTCTGGGTATCACCTGCACGACACGGGAGCCCGCCGGTGTGGACCTGCTTACTCCTGGGAGCGCGGAATGACAGTAGCAACTGCCGAGTTTTACATGGTGTACAAAGGCTGAGGTTCTGGTAAGGACACTGAATTCTGAGGTTGGAAAAACTACTCTTTCTTCCTGTTCCTGTGAATTTGGATGCAAGTAACTGATAGCCGGAAGTGTCTGCAGAAATCTCAAGATGCCGGTTTTAATCTAGAAGAAAGGGAAAGAAGAGTAGACGCGGAACTGCTCAGCAGTAGCAGGTGGGATGTGAAGCCAGTACTCAAGTTTGGTCCACTCATGTCTTCCTACAGAAATACCGACTCGGACTAGCCATTGTTGATTTGCGTATACAAATTAAAATTTTCTTGGCAACCTTTAAAAAATAGCATTGAGTCGTGCTTCACTAACGATAGGGGTGTGTGCTGAGGGAGGTGCCATCACGTGATTTCACAATCGCAGGAACATCGCAGGGTACAGTGGCTGTCACCGATCAATATCACTAAGCAACGGAATGCAGTGCAGTCTGCTGCCCCTAAGGCTCTGTTATGCAGCCCCCAGCTGTAACATAAAGAATCCCCTGGCAAACGGAGCCAAACAGTGAGTCCACTGAAGGCAAGCACAACAGCCAGCTTTGCATCCATAGATCGAGGTCCCCGGCACTCACAATGCAGAGGAGAAAGGGCTCATTTGGGGTCACAGTTTCAGATATTTTGCTCCACCGTCAGCTCGCTCCAGGACAGGTCCTTTGTGACAGAGGGGTTTGGTGCTGGAAAGCTGCTCACCTGCCGGTGGCCAGAAGCAGACAGGACCATAGAAGGAGCCAGAGAAGAAATCACAAGCCAGACACAGAGCCACAGTGCGTAGCCCGTGGCCCACACAACAGTGGGCTTCGCTCACCTAGGCGGCTGCCCACACAGCCAAGTGGACAGTCAAGGTCAATGTTCATTGCAAGAGAGGAGAGGAAAGGCAGGGGAAGAAGAGGACACGGCAGCCTGTGAGGTGCTAGAGTAAGCCCTGATACCCACAGCAATGCTAATAAAGGAAAACGAACTGCGGCGGCTCCTTAAAAGCAAATGAACTTTACTAAATAATAAAGCTAAGAGGGCCAAAGTACCAGAGACTGTCGCAGTAAACAAAATGCATGTCCTGCTTAGAAGGGCCAAGAATAATTCCTAAAGACACGGAGAGGCTGGAAAGAAAAACAGGAAACACATTAAAAGTATATTTTATAGCAAAGCCTTCTATAAACAAAGCCATAAAACCAGAGCAGACTGTGAATGCAGGATCCTCTGAATAGCACAGTGAAACAGTTCTAAATCATGCTAGGCGTATTGTAGAATAAGAAAAATGTGTATTTGCTGTTAGGATCCAGGCTTCCAACACCAAAAGAAAGCACACACATATGTCCTGTGTACACATACGTGCATCCTGTGTACACACATGTGCATCCTGTGTACACACACGTGTGTCCTGTGTACACACACACACATGCTCATTCTGACATCTCCTAGAAATAATGGGAGGAAAGGGACACAAACGTAACATTTCTGGAATAAAAAAGTCATAACTAGAGATAAAGTAATATTCACAAATAATAAGTATATGTTGAACATGCCAGTAAATTTGAAAATATAGATAAAATTTTACTTTTTATAAAGTCATTTGAGACACAATAGAAAATTAAACTCATGAGTACACTGAGGAATAGAAATTAAGTAGTTACAACTCAAATCGACTTCTCAGAAGATGGGGAAGGCTTCAGGATTTGCAGATAATTTGTATTAATATATGTACATTCTAAACAAACTATTCCAGAAAACAGTTCTTTGACAATGGCACAGCTTAACTAAAACTAAGAAAACGAGTTATGAGAGTGGAAAAAATATATTCAGGTCAATCTCTCTTATAGTATAGCTCATATATTCCTAAAATGTTAAGTCAACTCTAAATGTTTTAGAACACAGCTCATCAGAACCAACTCAAAAATTTATTAGCGGGCCGGCGAGATGGTTCAGTGGTCTAAAGCGCCTGCTTAGGAAAGCTCAGGCAACTGCAGGGACTGCGGTTCTATCCCCGGCACCACATGCTGCACCAGCCCCACCACCAGGGCAGGCTGAGCCAGCCACAAAATAAATAAAGAAAGAAACAAACAAACACAACAAGCAAACAAATAAATAAATAAAAAATATATTAGAGACATAAAAATGCTTGCTGCTGGAATGTTGGCTGATGTAATTTCTGCATTAAATTCAAAGAAAACCATGTAGCCAGTCACTTAAAAAGATGACTTAAAATATTCAGCAAGTTGAATGTCTATTCATAGTAAAAATTAATGTCCGGAAAGAAACTTAGCGGGATAAAATGTATCTACAAAAAGCTACCATAAATATCAAAAGTAATGATTAAAATATTTCTTTAAAAATCACAGAGACGAGTATTCTTACACATTTGACAATTTGAGATTCTAAGAACAGGATTAATGAATAAATAAGTTGAAATGAAATATATATGATATTTCATGAGAAGCATAGAATTTTTAGAAGTATTACATGTCAATAAGGTATAAATATAGTAAATTTCTATATAAGTAGATAGTAAAGATACCAATCCTCCCAAAGTTGAGCTATAAATTTATCTAGTTCCAATCCAAATTTGAACAAGATTTTATCATGAACAATTCTAACTAACTTTATGAAACAGTAATTTTTTAAAATTTAAAATTAATGACTAAGAAAAATCATGTTTTCCAAAATTAATAAGATTCATTAAATCAAAATATTTTAGAGAGTTGGCAAAGAACCACTGATTTAATAGTAACGTATTATTAAAAATACATACACCAACAGGAAGAGCTCTAAGCTCAGAAGGCCACCACCCATGTAAATGATGGTGATGTCTAACAGCGGTGGGGTTGCCAGTCAGGGGGCGAGAGACAGGAGGTCGCCAGCAGTGCTGCGGAGAACCACCAGGTCAGAAGAGCGACGCTGATCCCCACCTCACGCCGCACACCAACCCCAGTCCCAGCTAGATTCGGTACGTGAATGCCACAGCCAAGAACCGTGCCTCCTGGAGATGCTGCCTGCTCTGTCCCGCTGCCCAGGCTCTCTGTAGGTGGGTTTGGTGCCACCTGGCCTCACCTAGTGAAACAGCTACCCTTGCTTAGACAGTACCAAGCCCACGTCCTAGGCCAAGACTGAGGACAGAGGGTCCTGAGAGGTGACAAAGTGGTGCCGTTGTGCCGTTGGAGGTTTACACCACTGACTATGGAGAAGCTACTGTCAACCACAGGGCCTGCCAGTGCTGCAGGTGGGCAGCTGATCACTGCAACAGATGCACTGCTGAGCCGGGCCCAGAGGGGCCCAGAGCCGCTGGTGGGAGTCGGCAGCAGACAGGGTGAGAGCAGCACGGAAGAAGGGGTTCTTCCCGCTGGGACTTACTCCCTGGAGCGAGATGTGTTCCCAGTTAGACAATGGTGGCTGGGGCTGGTGGCGTAGCTGAGCGACAGAGCCCAAAGCCCTGGGTTCAACACCTAGCTCAACCAGGAAACAAGAGGATGCAAGTGGCCCCTGACACCCTGGGGCTGCTGTGCTGTTCCTTTAGAGTTTCTTGACCGTGACTCAACTCGCCTCATTGTACTTAGAATAGCTGATTACACACGCACATGCGTCCCTTCCAAATAGATGGCAATACTGTAGAAAGGGCCAACTGCAGCAGCTTGAAGATTGCGCTGTATCCACTTGGGATTCTAGAACAGAGCAGCATAGTATCGTACAAAACACAGCGAGCGTCCAGACGGGTCAGCAGAGGAGGCCGGGTTGAAGGCATGGGACCAGAGAGCGGAAACAGCAAAAGCAGGGGTCACCAAAAAGTGCTGCCCCCAAGGGAAGAAGGGAAAGGGCCTTCTCCCTTATTTGCCTGACCCAGACAACTGGAGACCCTGTTGCTTGGAAAACCAGCTCTTCAAAGCTCGGCTGATGGCCTTAAATGATTTGAACACCTTTTCTCCCCAGATGTGACATCGAATCGGAATGTCCAACCGTAAAAACTTTGGGGAAGCCACAGGCTGCTAGGATCTGTCTTGGCTGCATCTGGAGTTCTGAATCCTCCAAGAAGAGACCAGGAAGAAGTGCCAGGCGCCCCTTCAGCTGCTCTGAGGTTGGGTGAGCAGCTGAGGTCCCTGCCCAGGCCAGGCTCCTGTGGTCCACAGAGAGCAGGCCAGTGAGACAGCCTCGCCCTCCTGACACCGGTTTTGTGCTTACACAAATAAAAGCATTGACGTTCATGTACAAAGAGACTCATTAAGAATGAGACCAGTAGCTCATGAAGCATCACTAACATAAATTTTAAAATAAAAAAGTGAAAACTAACCAGATTTTTTTTTAACAAATAAGAGGTTATATTTTCATGGTGCAAAGGGTTTTCCTGAGACCCTAAAGTCAGCAGCATGGGAACACCCCCCCACACACACACTTCTCAAGGTTTCACCAGAGGGGCTGCGAAATGCAGGACCCAGAGGCTTCAGGGACAGGCAGGAGGATCTGTCCCCCTCTGTTGAGTTTCAGTGCAACAGTGTTTGCATTTTATACTGTCAAGCTCTGTGTCCTTCTGCAGCCTGTGTGTCCTTGCATTTGTTTCTGATGTTAAAGACCCAATATTGTGGACAGAAGGCATCATGGCCAGTGCCAGCTCTGGCTGCTGCTGGTGCATCCGTTTCCACCACAGCCTGGGCTGCTCACCTGCCCTCCTGCGTGATCAGTGTCTCCTGCATCTGGGATGCCCCTTTCAGAGACACTATGGAATCTTTTCCTCTCACAAACTGAAGCACCAGATTATCTGTCACAGGCGCCCGTGGTGCTTCCTTTCTGCTCCTTTCAGGGCCGAATCAGCTCGGGCTGCGAGTGTACTTGGGGACCAGAAGGCCCTGCTTCCTCCCACTCCTTCCTGCGCAGGTTTTGCTGCCCTGCCCTGCAATATTAGGGTGGTTGTTAAGTCCACTGATTTAGTGCATCTGAGAACCGCTGTGTGTGACACAGCTTGCCGGGCTGGGGTGACAGAAGACACTGGGGCGGGAGGCTCTGACAGTGGTGCATGCCAGGGCCATGGAAAAAAAATCTAGGAGAATGGATGCTCAGTACTAGGAGGGTGCTCCTGGGCCTCCTGCAGACAGCAGGCGGGAGCTACCGGCAGACCCACCTGCTGCTGTCTGCAGTCCTGCGGGACACCTGTGCATCCTTCCTGTGGGGGAGCAGAGGGCAGGGCACTAGGACAGCGACGGCAGCCCTGGCAGGCCTCTGTGAGCCTACGAGGGGGGCAGGACACAGAGTGCAGGAGGTGCTTTGTGACCACACAGCTAGAGTGTTGAATTTTCAAAAATCAACACAGGCTCCGGAAGCCACAGGCAGAAGCAGCAGTGCCTTCAGGGTCTGTCGGTAGCTCCTGCTTGCCGCCTGTGGGTGGCCCCGTGGCCCGCACATGGAGGGGCAGTGCTTGATTCCTGCCACTTGTCATTCCACAGTGAGGAACCAGAGGCGCTGCCACCTCCACGCAGGAAAGCCCTAGGCCTCTGGGCCTGCCTAGGGCATGGGACACTGTTTAGTCCCTAGAAGTCAGGATGTGGAATGCAGGAAGATGTTCAGAGTGCACCACGAGGTAGGAAAAGGCAACTGATAAAATATGCCATGTTCACAACTGTATAAAAGTACACACTGCTTATGTTTTGACAAATGGCACACAAACACACATATACACACACCCCAAAATTTATACCCCGAAACTTAGGTATCCCAAAATTTCAATGGTGGGTTAATGGAATTATGGATGGCGTCATGTTTCTTTCCATTTTTGGTATTTTTATGTTTTCCGCAATTATTGCACATTACTTTAAAATTATTGTACGTATAATTTATGGTAAATGCATGGATAAAATATAAGAAGCTAAGTCAATATGTAAAATAATTTTCTATAGGAAAATGATGACTTTGTCTGTTAGCATTCGCTCTGCATTTAAAAGTTAATCAGAAAGACTGCCAAGACTGTGAGCGCCCCCCACCACCCCCAGCCCCGACTGTGCCCTGGTGGCCTCTCTTCCCCCTCCTGACTCCTTAGCTCTGCTGCGCGGATGATGCAGCGACTACTCCGGGCGGCCTGCGGCTGCTGCGCTAACCCTGGTCTCCAGCCGCCGCAACGCGCACTTGCACAGGGCGCACGCGCTGAACACGATCCCGAAAACAAGCAAGTGGCTCTCGCCTGGGTGCTGCCGGCCACCCCAGCATCTTTGCAGCCGGGCTGGATTCATTTTCACACCCACTCTTTGCCTCTTAGCAGCCCTGCGAGCTGGCTTCCTTCCCGGATTGGATCTCAGCTCCTGCTAATGACGTGCCGCTGCCGACGCACAGAACCTTGGGAGGCAAAAGACGGGGAAGGAGACGTAGAGGCATGCGGTCAGCACAGGGGCCACGCCAGTGGCCTCCAGGGGGCGCTAGGGCAGGCACTGGGATTCGGGACGAGGCCGTTCAGGTGCTGTGTCCCGCGGCAACGCTTCCCGGCGGTTGCATGCTGCAACTGCTTGGCCTTCCAGCTCTTCTTCCCCTGGTGCTGCCCTCCTGCAGCAATGGACGTCTCTAGGGCAGATGGAGGGAGGGACGCTCGCGAAAACCTCTAGGGCCCTGCGGCTGCTACGAGAACCTGTCCTGGCCAGGGCTTCCTCTCCCTCTGGAGGGGGCTCCCAAGAAGTCATCCTCTCGGCCTGAAGCAAGCGCAGCTGCAGCTGTACCACCTCAGAAGTGCTGGGACATTCTGGACGTCTTTTTTTTTTTTTTTTTTTTTTTTTTTTTTTTTTTTTTTTTTGTCTTTTTGGAGACAGGGTCTTGCTATGCAGTTCAGGCTGGCCTTGAGCTCACTTTTTGTAGCCTAGGCTGGTCTCGAACTTGCACCAATTCTCCTGCCTCAGCCTCCCAAGTGCTGGGATTACAGGCGTGCACCACCACGCCTGGCTCTTTCTGGACATCTTTTTTTACACAAAAGTGGTAAATCCACAAGAAATATGGGATGCTACTGAAATTGTTCAGGGCCTGGAGGTGAGTAGCAGAGACACGACTCCACCCAGGAGATGAACTGCATAGAATAGCCCAGGCACGCCAGTGAGTGTGGGGGGCCGGGGAGCTGGCAAAATCAGAACCTTCTGGCCCGGTGGGGTGCTTTCGTCTTGTAAGCCTCACTCCAGGGCGCAGCTGGGCAGAGGACAGAAGAGGGCGCTATTATTTCGTTTCTCCTCTTTCTCCAAATGCAACTTTAGTGGTATACTTGTGATCCACATAATGGTACCAGGGAACCCGCGCCTGCGCGTAACGTGTCTTGATTCTTCTTTTTCCCCCATTCCCTTCCCTTTGCTTGAACCTTTCTCCTCCTCCTAAGTTACATAAGATTGTTCTCATTTTTCCCTTCTCTTTTTTATCCTTTTCCCTCTATTATTTCTTACAACTGTATGTGAATCTATACTTACCTCAAACATTTTTCATCTTTACTGTTTTCTTCTGCTTTAGCTTTTGCTAGTCCACGTCCGTAGTGCATCTCACGCTCCTTCTCCATCTTCTTCCCTTTCCATCTCGACATCCCCTTCCCATCTTAAAACGATCCATCCCTACTTCCCATGGCCTCTTTTGTATTTTTCTCTCTACTTATAGTTCGGACTTCTCCTACAAGAAGCCATGTGGTATTTAAGCTCATGTGTCTGATTTATTTCACTTAACATTATGGCTCAAGGGGCCTGATTTCCCTACAAATGATTCAGATTTATCCTTCTTCGTAGCAGACTATTACTCCATCATTTGAAAATATAAAAGAATATTCTCAGCTCCTGACTTGAAAAATGAACTTCATAACTACCTGGAATCACTAGTCCCCATTTCCAATTCCCTGACACTCTTTGGAGTTTTGTTCAGGACTGTGGCTGCCACACCCGAGGGACCTGTCCTCCTGTCACCCATGGCTACTTGCATGGAGCGAGTGCTGGAGAGACATGTGTGGACCAGTGTCTGGGGAACTTTCCTTCTCCAGCTTCTCCTTGGGGCTCCTGTGTGGACCTCCCTGGTGACCCCCCACATCTCCAAGAGCAAGCTCAGGACCTAGGCGTGGGGTCTCTGGGTCCCAGACACTCAAGGGGTGTCCTGGGGCACGGGCCTGCTGTGGACCCATTGCTTTGCCCGGTAGAATAATGCTGCTCCCCAAGAACAGGGCCGGAGTCGGGTAAGGGCCGAGGCCAAAACCAGAGGGATGCCACCCTGACGAGCATGTCAAGACGAACGTGAAGACAGAGAAACAAACGTCCTGCAATGAGAACCAGGCCCACCGCTCCTGACCAGCCCTGCGGGAAGGCGAGGCCCGGGGCTCGTGATCCCCAAGGATCTCCTGGTGGAGACGCCGTGCTCCTGCGGCTTGCCCAGAGGCATCTCAGGGACAACCCGGACACACAAGATTTGTGTCACTCGCGTCCCGAGACAGATTATTGCTGAAATCCCACCTCACTCAAGGGGCGCTGCTCATTATCTCGGCAACCGGCTCATGAATCTTCATTAATCCAGGTGTCAGCTCTGCGGCTGGTGCGCGTGGGCGAGGATGCCGCAGCCGCCGCAGCCCAGCAGTGCTTCCAGGGGCGCCTGAGACCCTCGCTGGCGCTGGGCCTATTTTTCACCCTCTTTAGACGTTTCTCACTAGTTCTGAAAACATAAATAGATTATCTAGGATCATGCACAGAACCCACGCTCTCACCCACCAGAAAGATGGGTAGAAAGCAGACAAAGAGGGACAGTGAGAAGAAGTAGGACTGGCGGAGGTTCAAGGAAAGCTGGAGGGAAGCATGCTAATGTATGAACCATGGTCTTCCAAGAATCTTGTGTCTCTAAACACAGGGCAAGGTGTCGGCTCTGTCCTCAGCCTCTCCGGGGTCCCCTGGTTTGCTGCTGCTGGAGGAACTGCATCCCTCCCACAGCTGGGAAAGGCTAATCGTCTTCCTGCCCAGCGCGACAGCAAGTAGGACCCCCAAGGCTGAGGATATAAGTCGGAGCTGGGCCTTGCCAAGCCCTGGGCTCTACCCTCAGCACTGGGAAGGCAGGGTCCCCAGAAACAAGCTGGGAGAGGCACTTCCAGTCCTAGCAGCCCCTGGAGAGCAGCCACCCGCTGTTCCCTGCCTGCAGATCTGAGGCTGCCTGCAGAAACCCAGGCATTTGGGCCTGGCCTGGGGCACCCGCCACACCCAGACACACCTTCTGGAATCCGGGAAGACACAGTTTTGAAATCAGGAATCTCCACATAGGAAAAAATGTTACTTCAGGAAGGCAGAATTGTTTTTAGAAAGACAAAAAATATTCTAGGAACCACCAGTGTGAGAAAAAGATAAAGTCGTTGGGTTAAGCTTGAATGGCTTAGACATAGGTTCAGTCGAACTCAAGCGTCCCTATGTCTTTTCAGTTTCTTGCAATTAAATGTTTTGCTTATCTACTTTAAAATGAAGGAAAAAATAGGAAATCTCTCTCAAACTGAAAACTCAGCTAGCAGAATCTAGAAACCTTAAAGAATTTGAAGCA
>PVKN010042081.1:0-10419 GCA_004027915.1 Capromys pilorides
TATCTGGACTTATTAGCTGCCTTACAGGCCTGAGGGGGAGAGTCCACAATGGCCGTCTGCACTCCAAAGAGCCAGATACTCCAGTAGCTGTGCAGCCCAAGAAGACAGGAGCTGCAGAACAATAAGGACCAAAGTCCTGGAGCACAAGTCCAAGGCCAAGGGCTTAGAGGCTCACTGTAGAGTCACCAATAGGAACCTGCATTAAAGAGCTGCAGATCAGCTCATTTTCTTCTTTTTCTCCTTTATCCTACCCAGGCTACAATCCTATTGGCTGATGGCAGCCACAGCAAGGCTGGTCTTCCCGCATCAGTTTGTTGGCCTGCTTGTCAGTCATCCACAGACACACCCAGAATTGTGCTCCACCAATCTTCTCAGCATTTTTCAGCTATTCAATTTGACATATCATAACTAATGGTCACACTGTGCCCCCAATCAACTTGAAAACCAGACCCATCTACTTAAATTGTATTTAAGCTCCAAACCCAATAGCAAGCTCATGGTTTTACCCAATACAACTACCTTGTATACAACTAGAAATGCAAATATCCATTCCCAAAGATCTTAAAAGTTCTGGCATTTTTTTAAAAAGTCCAAGTCTTTTCTGAGACTCAAGGGAAACTCTTAGCTGTGAAATTCTTACATAATCTCAAAGCACAATGACAAAGCGTAATCATTTCCATTCCAAAAGGAAGGAATCAGGAGATACAAAATAATGGTACCAAAGTAAGGCTGAAACCCATGGAAAACATTGAGTCCTATGACTCCCTGTGTAGAACACAAGGGTGAAATGCAAGTTCTGAAGTGCTTGGCTGGCCCCATGCTTCTGGCCTCCCTGGCTGCAGCACACAAGGCCTCTCTGAAGACGCCATGTTTCTGGCATCTCTGATAGCTGGGCTCTCTACTGCACCTTTGGCATCACTTCCACAGTTTTATGCACTATCCTTTCATGGTCTCCTTATCTGGTCTTCCAGAGATTTCTTTGAAATCTGGGTGGAAGCCTCCCTAAACCCAGAATTCTTGCCTTCTGAATGCCTGTAAAATCAGCATCACGTGGATGATACCAAGATCTAAGGACCATGGAAGCCAGGACCCCTGGGTCACAGTCGCAGTGGTCTCTGAGTCCCTGGATGGCTATGCATGGTGAAGCAAATTGCAGGGAATCAATTCCCTAGGTGGTCCTTCTTGAGCAGGGCACACGGGGCTTCCTTTCTCTAAAAAAAGGTTTGCACTCTTGAGCCTCCCCTAGGTGGGGTCTTACTGATTCCTGAGATGCCCTCAAGACATCTTCTTGTCCTATACAAAATACTTGATTTTTCTTTAATGACACTAAGCTCTGTAGCAGCCACACTTTCCTTGGCCCCAAATTTATGCATTGCTCCTTCTAGACCAAAACGTAAGTTTTTCAAATTTCTCTGCCCTGCCTTTGCCCCTGTCAGTTACTATAAATCTTACTGAAAGAATCCTGCAGTGTTCGTGGCATAGTCTGAATGTTATGAAATAACAGTCAATGTCTTGAAATATCCTTCACCAGGTTAATTAGTCCATCCATCTCCTATAAAGTCTCAGGACATGGGAAAAATATAAACAGGTTTTCTACCTGAGTGTAAAACACCTGCCTTATAATCCAAATATCACTGAACTCTTTATTTCCAGCTGAAACCTTCTGAGCCTGGCCTGTGCTGTCTGTATTCCTCTCTGCATTTCAATGTTCCGAACCAGAATCAACCATTATGCTCTGCTTAAGGAATTCTTGGGCTAGAGCAGCCACTTCCAAGGCAATAGGGGCACTGTTACCAGGACTCCTTTGGTGATTTGCCCACAGAGGAGGCACCATGTCCACAGAGCTCCCCAGGACCACATTGGCCAAGGAGCAGAAGGAAATGGAAGATGAAGTGACCAGTCCAGAGAAAGCTGAAGAAGAAAAACTAAAAGCAAGGCATCTTCACCTGGAACAGAAGCTTGGAGGATCCAGTTTTTTAAGGAAATGATTGCAGAAAGGACAAAAATATTTTGATTCTGAGGATTATAACAAGGTGAAGACAAAGATGAAGAACAAACAACTCCCTACTGTGACCCCAGAAAAGACCGAGGTCACTGGTGGCCACATTTCCATTCCATAGGAACTTCCTCAATAGAAAACATCCCTTGTCATGAGCAAGCTGAATGGCTGATCAGAAGAGCTAAACTATGAATCTTCTAGTTCCCATTATTCCTGCTTAATCTGTCACTTACCTACTTTTTACTTCATTTATGAAGTCATTTGAGAGTGACAGCTTTGGAGGTAGCAGTAATAAGTGCTACCAGCATAATGACAGACACGTGTAGAGGTTCCAAAGAGTTTACCAGTGCAGGACATGGTGAGCGACACATATCATCCACTGGAAAATAAATGTATGTGTCACCCAACACCTAGTGCAGAGCTGTACAACAAGTAACAGGCAAGTTCTACGAGCTGGCTTTAGTTCTTCTTCCTTCATCTTAGTGGTAGCTTTATGTATATTACTCCTATTTAACATAACCTCTAATGTGTGACTTTTTTCCGTATTTTCCTTTTGGATTTTGTAAAACATAAGTTTAAGGCCACAACTTAGAAGAAAGATTGCATAATCAAACAGGAAGAGATGGGAACTCTGAAAGATGTAGATAAACTTGAATGACCTTAAACCTGTTTGCACTTTCACAATAGCAGTATTTTTGCCTGGACAATATCTGCCCTTCTGATATAACTTCTGTGACTTCAGTGCTTACCAGATGTACTTTTATTCAGTTCTGCCATGTTACAGCCCTCTCCTTGTAAGATAGAAATGAAATATCCATGGGCTTGCCTCTTGAATTCACTTTTGTGTCATTTTTATAAACATGATAGTTTTACACAACCTTTCAAAAAGAGAATCCTAGGGCTTCTCTAGCCCCCATCTTTAAATCAGTCCAAGCTCTCCTCACAATCCAGTTCTAAAGGCTTCTGAACCACATGGTACAGTGCTGGGCTCAAGGGTGCCAGGATGAGGGTGAGAGTGCGGCCCTCTTAAGTGGCCTGGACAAGATGAAAGAGGCAGAAACAGCTAGGGCCACCCCTTGTCACTTTTGCTGCTTTCTGCCTGCCTGCCTACCATTAACTGTTTCTCCTCTGCCATGTGCCACTCTGCCTTGGAGCCAGGTCATTATGAACTGAAACCTCTGCAACTGTGAGCTAAATAAACCTTTTCCCCTCTAACTTTTGGTGTTGGTTATTTTGTCTCAGCATCAAGAGAAAAGTAACTGAGATAGCCACAGGGCTGAGACTGCAGAAACCCAAAACATGGGCCTTCAAAATTGGATTGACTAAAATACAACACAAATTCATTTGTTGATTTTTAAATCATGTATGTGTGTATGTATGTATGTATGTATTTATTTATTTATTTTAGTATAGAGGCTCACTACAAAGCTCAAACTCGCAGTGATCCACCTGTTTAGCCTCCCAGCCCTGGGATTACAGGTGTGCACCACCATGCCTGGTTTTAGTGGCTGGCACAGCGGCATGGCATGTGATAGAAGGGACTCAACCCAGGTCTTTGAACTTGCCAGGCAGGTGCTAAGACCCTAAGCTATCTCCTCAGCCCCATAACATAAATTTAACCGTCAGCCCCAAAGGGTATCTGAAGTAAGGGTAAGTAAGGGCACTGACTGGAAAAGAATAAGATACTAGAAATTGGTATGGAGGTGTTTGGGAGGATCCTGATAAGGCCAAGGAGTTGAACTTCTAAATTTTAATGAGATTGTTTTGCCAGAGGAAGAGATTTCCCTACCAACGATGACAAATTTGATCTCACCTGGTTGCCTCGGGTGTAGGCCTCTTCTAGTACACCCAAGAAAATTAATCTTGTGTTTACTGAGCAGGATAACACTGACACTCCATGGGACTCACCTGCACCACCTGCCCTTGCTGCCAGACCCCAGCCAGGTCCAACCACAGAAGGATCCTATGGTGAGGTGCCCAGTGTGACTCATGCATTTCTAACTGTTCCTGAGGTTTCTAATCTTCTAAGCAGTGGCCTGATGAGCAAGCGGAATGAACTTTACAGTTGTGGAGTAACCATGGCAAAGGCCTGGATCAGGCTGAGCTTGTCAATAAGGGCTCATTAAATAGAGATTCTGAATTTAACGTTGCAGCTCATCGTGTAGATAAAAATGTTACCAGTTTATTTGGGAGCATGGCATAAATATGGATCAAACAACTGTGCACTGTAAATGAATCAGAGATGCTTGATATTCCCTGGTTTAGTTAATGAGTGGATTCAAAGACTCAAGGAAATAGGAAAACTGGAGCATATTTGTCATGTTAAACCCAATCTGCCACACTGGAATGATCCACAAAATGTATTGTTCACCAACACTTGAGAGACAGATTCATGAGGGGAGCACCAGCATCCCCAAAAGAGCCCTGCTCTGCTCTTCTCACTATGCCAGACCTTATATTGAGGACCACAGTTACTTAACCAGGAAACTTAGGGGAAATGGGCTCAATTGTATCCCTGAGTGGCAAGGGTCAAGTGGCAGTGCTTAACCACCGTAAGCAAGGGGTATGCACTTCCTGTAATGGGCAGTAAGAGCAGAACAGTGGTCAGGATGGTCTGGCGTGAGTAGACCTGTGGTGCGGGTTGATCAGCCTCGGTGTTTCCAAAAGTGAAGCACATAGAAAACCTACTAAATTTGCACTAGATTTATATAATCAAAAACATATAAGGGCACATGAACAAAAAACTTCTTAAACTCATCAGAACAGAGAATCACAGCCTATCAGCCAGTTGCCAGATTTGAGACAGTTTATAGACCCAGAATCCCTTGAATGAAGGAGAGACTAGGTCCCCTTTAGGAAGGACCCTGGTGCACCACCAAAAATTGATAGAACCAATGTTTCTCCCACCCTCCCCCAAAGGAACCTGCAGCCTTTTACCAGGGTAACTCCACACTGAAGGAAGAGAAATGATCAGATATTTCAGGGACCACCGGATACTGCACTAAAGCTAAACTGATTCCAGGGGATCCGAATGACATTGTGGTCCTCCAGTAAGAGTAGGGACATATGGAGGTCATATGATCAATAGTTTTAGCAAAGGTTCAACTCACATTGGGTCCAGTAGGTCTTTAAATCTATCCTATAGCCATTTCCCCTATTCCAGAATGCATAAATGGGATATATTTAATAGATGGAAGAATCCTCACATTGGTTCCTTAACCTACAGTGTGTGGGCCATTATGGTTGGAAAGGCCAAATAGAAACCATTAAAGTTGGCTTAGCCTGGTAAAATAGTAAACCAAAACCAGTATGACCTCGCCAGAGGGACAGCAGAGATGAGTGCCCTATCGATGACTTGAAGGATGTAGGACGGTGGTTCCCCACATCTGCGCTTAATTCTCCAGTTTGACCTGTGCAGATGATGGTCAGATCTTGGAGAATGACAATAGATTACCATAAACTGAATCAGCTGACACCAATTGCAGCTGTGGTACCAGATGTGGTACCAGATGTAGTTTCCTTGCTTGAGAAGATTAACAATCTCCTGGTTCTTAGTACGTAGCTATTTGATTCAACGAAGGCCTACTTTCCAAGCCTACTCATCAGGCCCATTAGCAATGATTTGCTTTCAGCTGACAAGGCCAGCAATATTCCTTCACTTTCCTACCTCAGGGTTATATTAACTCTCCAGCCTTGTGTCGCAGCTCAGTTCTCAGGTATCTTGATCCCCTCTTGCAAGGTATCACTCTGGTCTGTTATGCTGATAATATTATGCTGATCGGACCAACTAAGCAGGAAATCATAATCACTCTAGTTTTCTTATAAAAGCATTGGAAAGCCAGAGAATGAAAAACAAATACAACTAAAATTCAAGGTCAGCCGAGCATGGTGATGCAGGTCTGTAATCCCAGCACTCAGGAGGCTGAGGTAGGAGAATTACTGCAAGTTTGAGGTCAGCCTGGGCTACAAAGTGAGTTCAAAGCCAGCCTGAACTGCATGGTGAAATCCTGTCCCAAAAAAATACAAAATAAGATGAAATAAAATAAAATTCAAGCACCTTCCAACTCAGTGAAATTTCTAGGAGTCCAGTGGTGTGAAGTGTGTATCCCTTCCAAGGTAAAATATGTGTTGTTGCATCTGGCTCCCTCTATGAGGAAAAAACAAGAAGAAGAAGAAGAAGCACAATGCCTATAGGCCCTATTTGGACTTTAGAGGCAACACATTCCTCAGGTATGAACAGCGCAAGGAATAGATCCCCGGAATATTTGACTGCTTTAGAGGCACACATCTGAGTCCAGTTGACCCTTCTCTTACTTCCCTGCCATAAATCTGTACTTTAACATTATAATAATCAGCTGTGTACCACACTACCTTTCCCTGAGAGACACAGGAAGCAATCCATGTGATTACCACTTGGTATGATGAGTGGCAAGGTATGTGCAAGTGTGCAAAAGGGGAAAATGGGATTTGGACCCCTTCCTCTGCTCCATGGAACAGTGACTGCATATGTTTGCCTGAGCACCACAGAGGGTCAAATGGACCATATCACTCCAGGACTATTTTTTTTTTAGTTTTCTTTTGATTTTTTCTGGTAGAAGTAGCTCAAGTCAGTACAATTGTGCATGAAAATACAGATTTTTAAGTTTTGGAGGATGTCAAAAGTGAATCATAATTTGGAGGGCTGGCCAGATAGCTCAGCAGACTAAAGGATCTACTTAAGCAAAGCTCAGGGGCCAGAGTTCGATCCCCAACATCACAAGCCATGCTGGCCCCACCCTCAGGGCACACTGAGATGGCGACTGAGATTCAGCATGGTGGCACACATCTGTAATCCCAGCACTTGGGAGGCTGAAAACAAGGAGGATCACTATGATTCTGATCTGTGTAGTGAGATCCTGTAGACACTGTACTAAATACATGATGTTGACCACCTTGGTGTTGGCCATGTGACAGCAAAAGTTCCCATGACAATTAAATGGAGCAAGGATCCACTGATATGGAGACAGGGAACGAAGGCCTCCTTGGCTGAGATGATGAAGAAAGCAGCCATGGGTAAGATATTCAAGTAGTCAAAACATTACAATACGGCCATAAACCAAATGGGATAATCTAATGTAAGAATTAGGCCCAAACATATAGGGTAGATCTTGACAGGGGTGAGACATATTGAACAAGATGCCTGCACCGCTGTCAGTGTTGGGAAACGAAAAGGTAAAGGATGTTGGGAAATATACAAAGGCCAAAATGCAAGTATGCACTAATAACCATATGCAAAAGTGTACTTATTATGACACCTCACTAACTGAACTAAAAGCATTCACAGGTCGGCTGAACTTAGAGGGATTTCTCATGGCAATTTCAGGAATGTAGAAGACTTATGGAAAAGTAATGGGTAAAAATATGGCATAAATATGTGTGCCCTTGCAGATGCAGAGACTTGCAATGCTTTCAGTTTAGACATTTACCCTGGGACTCAACCATCAAGTCCTTACTCCTACAGTAATAGACTGATGATGTTGCTCCTATTTCTCAAACTAATTGGAATATGACATTTGATAGTTGGTTTCCTGACTTCCAACTGCTGTTATACTTACTAACAGAACACAAGTTGACCAGTGTGGAAACTGGCAAAAAAAAAATCCAAGTGAAATTTGCAATTTTAAAACAAAGAGCTATATAGTACAATCTTTGCATTTCAGAAAGGTATAACATTAGCCTCATATATGGCAAAGTAAAACACACTGGTGCTGCTGATGTCAATACTGCGCCATGATGGAAATACTGACAGGGGAACCTCCACGAAACGGAAGCCTGAGACGGGAACTTTAACAACGAAACTGAATATGGGGTAGGTGGTGTTGGGGTGTTATGCAGCAACTAGGGTATCACTGAAGCACAAAGCATTGGCTAATGGTTGTTTTATTCCACCCTAAAAATGTGTGGCATGGTTTGATGGTTTAAAAAAAATGCATAACAAGTGGAAAACATCACGGATAATCGTTCTTAGAGGATTGGGAATGGAGATCATAGGAGATCACTTACAGCAGAGGAAAAACAAAATGTTTCTGCCAGGGAGCTACACACAGAAAAAAATGTGGAGCACGGTGGTGAGCTGACAGGTGGACAGGCAGGTGCAGCATCGCAAAGGCCTACTATGACTGCTCTGTCCACTGTGCCCTATGAGAAAGCACAGGGAAACAAAGCCGATGTACTGTCAGTGTAAGTGACACTTACTGATGAAACATGCAGTTGCCATGTGGGAAGATGCTGTGTGACAGTTGAAGTAACGATTATTTCCGTGGTAGGTTTTGATTCATATTTACACTGTAGTTCACATAGCCTTTTATTTTTGATGTTATCTTTTAGGTTGTGTAAGCAAGTAAAGACCTGATGTGAAAATTAGATGTCTATTCTAAATACTCATTATATAGTCAATATTTATTTTATTAATATCTTATTTCCCCGGTAAGTGCATATAGTACAAAACTCCTGAAAAAAGCAGAAGAGAAGAGAAGCAACAAGACTGTCATGTGGGATAGAAAAGCTAAGCCCACTCACTGGCAGGGTGAAATGTGTGCATGGGACATGCAGTTGTTGTGCATGAAGACTGTTTTGGGTGTGACAGTTAAAACAAAGCATATGGTAGAGTTCTATAGGCATTTTCATTGCAGTCCATATAGAAATTTTGTCTTTTTTTTTTTTCCTCTTTGAGCCAGGGTCTTGCCATGCAGTTCAGGCTGGCCTTGAGCTCACTTTCTAGCCCCCAGTAGCTGGTCTCAAACTTGCAACAATCCTCCTGCCTCTAAGGGGCCAAGCAGATAGTTTAGCAGATTAAAGCACCTACTTAGGCAGACTCAGAGACTGGGGTCTGATCCCCAGGGGCCATGCTGGCCCTGAGCCCAGGGCACACTGAGTTGGCCATTGAGACTGGGTGTGGTGGCGCACACCTGTAATCCCAGTGCTTGGGAGTCTAAAAACAGGAGGATCACTATGAGTGATCTGTGTAGCGAGACCCTGTAGACCCTATGCTAAATACATAAAAAAATTAAAAATAAAAATAAATTCTCCCTCCTCAACCTCCTGAGTTCTGGGATTATAGGTATGCACCACCACACCCAGAATTTTCTGATGTTATCTTTTATGTTTTGTAAGCAAGTACACAGCTTATGTGAAAGTGATGAGGTCTATTCTAAACACATAATATAAAGAATTTATTAATTTATCTTATTGATATTTTATGTTCCTGTTGACTGCACACTGTATAATATAGTAAGAACCTCCTGACACGACAGGAAGGCAACTGAGAGGCCCAGTGCATCCTACAAAAAAGCCAGGAAAGTAAAAGACGCGTGCTACAGTGCATGTGGTGCTGCTGCCGCATGTGCAGACGGCCTCAGCTGTGACCACTGAAGCAAAGATGTTTTTGTACACTACCATTGGTGTTTTCATTTAAGTTCATATGGAAATTTACTTGTTATTTTTTTTAGACTTTGTGCACAAAAAAAGTCAGTGATGGAAATTTTGATGCTTTCTTAGAAATACTCAATAACTATTAAAAACTCAATATTTTAGTTTTGTGATTTTTCCTGGTAAATGCTCAGTGTTTAATATAACTCATAAAATTATAACTATAATCCATCAACATAAATATTTTAAAGAATAAACTTGGATCTGAGGATAAGAAAATCAATGTCATGCTCCAAGGACTACATTTCCTTTCCTGGTAAGATCTTTCCCTTGAAACAAGTGACTCTAAGCCTCTGAAGCTTGACCTTTGTGAGGAACTACAATGCATTAACACCTAAATTAATGTGATGTGGTGTGTGAGCTTCAGAGATTACAGTATTTTGATACTGTTTTTTAAGCCGCTTGGCTTTTGTTGAGGTAGTGCTGTTGGAGTACATGAGTTTCAGCAAGGTTTGTCATTTCCCAGTCTGGAAAATGGGGGCAATGGCACCTGTCAATCTGGGAGTCAAAGAAAACTTTGGCCAGATAGCTCAGGGGACTAAAGCACTGCTTAGGCAGAACGCAGCAGCCAGGGTTTAGTCCCCAGCCTGCCATGCTCGCACTGAGACAGTGATTGAGACTGGGTGTGGTGATACACGCCTATAATTCCAGTACTTGGGAGGCTGAAAACAGGAGAACCACTGAGTCCAATCTGTGTAGTGAGACCCTGTATCAAACACATTTAAAAAAAGAAAAAGAAAACCTGAGCACACGGCACAAGCCTATAATCTTAGCACTTTGGAAGACTGAGGCTGGAAGACTGCAAGCTCAGTCTGGGCAATTTAGGGAAACCCTGTTTCAAAATAAAAAAATATAGAGTGTGCTAGCAGTACAAAGGCCCTGGATTGAGTTCCTAGTAGTAATAGAAGAAGAAGGAGGAGGAGGAGGAGGAAGAGGAGGAAGAGGAGGAAGAG